>JAGFPH010014675.1:0-10534 GCA_018207615.1 Philaenus spumarius | reverse complement strand
TTTTTTTTGCGATCACTGTACTTTCTCTGTACTATAGTATAGTGAGAAAGTAAAAGGGTTTGAATCATTATTATTGTATTTTGTGTAGCGCTAGTCTATACGGTTTGTTATTAAATAGGTTCAGTCCTCTTTCAATGTATGTTTAATTTTTGAGCATACAGTATTACATGGTAAAATTAGTAATACTTAGGTAGTTTTTACAAGGAATGTATTTATATATCAAGCTATATGTCATTAAAAACTTGCATTTTACTACAGAGTAAACATACTTTAATTCTGGTCAGGAAGCTTTTGGCAGTCATCACAATAAACTAGGAGAAACATCAGTGAGCTTCGCATGCATATACCCTTATAACCTCTGCGCAAGTATTTTATAAACTTTTGCATTAAACTTGTAAGTACTCTAACTAATGATAATAAATGGGATTAATAATTGTTTAAATCAAATTATTAAGTAAATGATATATAACAAGAATTATAAGAACTGTTAAAAATAACCAGCATAATTTAGGTTCTCTTCAATATAAATCTAACCTACAGACTACTCATTCAATTATTAATTGATTGAAATCATGAAATCAGCTGTTAATTGAAACAATATAAGTAACAGGTGATTATTGTACCAACACTTAACATCGTCAATGTGCTCTTCTATGTCTTTTATATAGTCAAATAGTTTTTTTAAAAAACTTATTATACAAATTATATCTCCTAGGATCCTTGAAATAAGTTTGAGTACAATTTTCTGCCAATCCTAACGTAACACTTTCACTTAAGTTTGTCGACGCGTTTCGGAGTTCCTCCATTATCGAGACCTACTGAAATTGGCAGAAAATTGTACTCAAACTTATTTTTTTTAACTATTTAAGATTTTTGACCATACATTTTAAATATTTGGAGATATAACCAAACTTTAAAGACAAAGTAGGCCTATGTATATTTAAAAAAAAAGCATTATTTGGTATTTAAGTAGAAGTAACTAGTATTTACACTAGATCTGATTGTTGGGTAATAATTTTACATATTGTCATTTATATTTATCAAAAATTCTATATTATTACTGTTGGAAACTTGAAGTTAAGTATTCGAATTAAATTTTGATAGAACTCCATATATCATAAGCAAAGTTTGGTAAAATTGTTAATTCTTTGTAAAACTTAAGAAATATTACAAATATCAATTATGAAAACCGATTACGGCCGCCAACTTAAAACAAAACCATAAAATCAAAACTTTTAAAATGTTCTTTTAAAAGATATTTATAATAATTGGGTAACTCTAAACTACAGTAAATATTTCTTTAAAAATCACAACCACGTCGATAATATACTTTTTGGGCCATTGGAATTTGAAAACAAATATTTCTCTTAGATTAATTTTAGTTGCAAAATATTGAAGTTTTAGCAGAAACCAAGCTAAACCGATTCTGGTATTAAAATTAGTTTCTATAACGATGGATTGACCATACTTGAAAACATTTTTGTTGAGATATTTGCCATGTTAGTTCTGGTTAAAAAAATAATAAAGAGGAACCCAGAACTAGAATACTAGAACTGAGACGTTTGGAAAACAAAAACCTAAGTATAACAGAATGAGAGAAACCACTGTCACAAGGCACCGGCGTACAAAGAATGAATCTCATTTTTTTTTAGGTAAGTCAACATAGGTCTAGTTTTATTTTTTCTATTTATTTTGTTAATAATTATACAAATATTATAATCATACTGTTATTGGCAAAATACTACGACTAAACAGTTTATTTAAGTCCTCTAGTTTTTTTTTTATTCTAATTATATAAAGTGATAATACGACGAAATATTATAACTATACAAATATTATAATCATACTGTTATCAGCAAAATACTGTGACTAAACAGTTAAGGTAAGTTCTCTAGTTTTTTTTTAATTCTAATTATATAAAGTGATAATACGACGAAATATTATAATTATACAAATATTATAATCATACTGTTATCGGCAAAATACTGTGACTAAACAGTTTAGGTAAGTCCTCTAGTTTTTTTTTTTATTCTAATTATATAAAGTGATAATACGACGAAATATTATAATTATATAAATATTATAATCATACTGTTATCGGAATACATAAACGATAGTTAAAACCTTTCCACCCGCACACCCACCGCACAGTAGAACAGGTCACTGATCCTTAGCTGGCTGGCCCTCGCTCCGCCAAGCCTCTGGCTGTCAAATTACCCTCGTCAAAGTTTTTAGGCAACTGTCCCTCGGTCCTAGACTCAGTTATAGTAAAGTTCCCAGTTATACTATTTTCATTTAAATGTTTGGTACTCATCGACTATTTAAAAGCTTAAAACTTGTAATTCATTATTTAAATGTGTATGGTATAAACCATATTAAAAATCAAAATAATATTATAGTACACTTGCATATCTATTTTATAACAGAAAAATTATTGTCTAATTATTGTACTTCTAAAATAGTAATTTTAAAATAATCAAGTAGTCTAGCCATAATTAGAACTCCTATTTTCCATATGTTGCAAAGAATAAACCATTTAAAATATAATAATATCAACATATTATATCCATTTGTTTTCTTAAACCCTTAATATTAGAATTTACACAGTTAATATAGCCAGGTAATAAATGTCAATACAATTATATCTTTAGCTTATTTAGACGCGCTCTGTATATATCTTAAATACTCCCCCTCAAAATTCGCACTTTGCTGGTGACTGCTATTAAAATCATTTATAAAACTCATAATATACTTCAAATGAAATAATCAGAGCAGCCCTACAGCATTTAAATTATACGTTTAACATATTTTGATGGTGAACACAGTACATCTGGCTAAGTATTCACTCAGTTATGTTATTTATAAACTTATTACACAAATTAAGGCTACTTGGTTTCATAACAACTGTATACTGTATTTCATATTGATAAGTCCACTACAGTCAGATAGATTTAATGTAAGCTTCATTACATTGTAATTAAAGTCATTAGCACAAGTTTGGAATATAATCGTCAAAGTCAAAGTTTTGTGATGTTCAGGGTTTAGAAAATAAAATGTAAGTAGAGGGTAATGTCCGTTTTTTTTTTTTGTAATTAGAATGCCAGAGTTCTGCTTCTTACTTTTAATAGTGGTGGATGACAAATGGTGACTATTTTGAGCCTTAGGAGTACGTTTATAAAAAAAGGAATTTAATTTAAAAAAACATACACCGCATCTAACAACCATCCGAGCAGTGCGTACTAGAGCAAACGAAACAGTTCAGCCAAACACTGAAACCAGACAATTTCTTTTCTAAAGAAACTAAGGAGAGTGTTTTTTCATTTTTCATTTAACTATTGGAAAAGTGACCAAATTCGATATAGATTGAAATTATATATAATAATCAATGTTTGTTAAAATTCTAAGTTTTGAGTAAAACTGTTATTTAGTAATAAATAAAATACGCAAACCGTTTATTGTCACCAACTTGAAACGGGAACAAAAAATATATAATTAAATTTTTAAACGATACTAGTAAACGAGCTATACAATGATGATACCTATGTTTGAATTAAAAATTTCTTCAAAGTTGCATCCACTACCAAAATATGAATTTTAGAGCTCTGAAATATGAAATAATATTTTAGGTTTAGATTTTGTCATTTCAAAATAGTTAGTTTGCTCACTATGGTATTATTATGGTGGCCTCTTACACTTTGAATATGTATATTGACTTGTTTTTTGTTTTTTTCTTTCAAATACTACATCAAAGCTCAAAACATTTAACTAACTGTACAAAGTACAGTATAAACCTTAATAGAACTAAAAATAATACAATATAACATTCGCACATTATTTGTGTAATTTATAGAAAATTAAAATTATTGATGTTTTAAAATAACGAGATATAGTAAAATAATAAACATTTACCAGATTAAGTAATGATTCCAAAATTTCTAATAAATAGTAGACCCAACATATTTATAGTTTATCTCTTTTACATCTCTTTAGTTTATCTCTAATGAATTAAAATGTTTATTCATCCTTAAAAATCCACCTGTAGAGAAAGTATTGCAAATTCTTTTAAAACTTTTTGATTTTTTCAAAACAAAATTATTGTTCTTTGGAAAAGTTTAACAATGCATGGATGCTTTACAAATCCATAATACAAATTTGAATGTATTCAGGCTATCAAACGTAACATACAGTTAAGGAGCTTATAATATTCGCCGAAACTTAATATTTTCCCGTTTACTCAACTATGTTATTGACTCTTAAATTAAGCTGTTTAAATTAAAATAACAAAAACATTCCTTATGATCTCCTATTTTAATTTACAGCTTTCCTTCAACTATTTATATTGTTTCTTCTTATGATATTTCAAAAGTCGCATGGAGTATTGTAATGTAACAGTATTTAAAAATGGCATGTACTTCAAATTACTGACTTCTTTAAATCTATTTAAATCAACTTGTTTTTAATTGTTACAACTACAAGACCCAACAACATCTTGGGGAGATGTAAACTTATGTCTAAATACGTAACAGCTACTGTTTAAATAATGTTATGCCATTGTTCTTTTACAGTTAGTTAATGTATCAAGTTTATGTAAATTTAAACTAGGACATAACTTTTACAAAAATATGAAATCAATCAAGTTTAATATCTATATGTATTTTAAGTATTTTCACGAGAAAGCCATAATCAATTCAAATGTAGCTATAATTAGTCGTTACACAATATATCAGTTTTCGAATTTACAAATACAAAAAATTGTTACAATAAATGTAATTATTGTACTTCCATCTTCCATTTTACATACATATACAATAACATACAAATGAAACTAAAAATTCCGAAATTTTCTATGACACTTATTTATAAGTTTCCTATTTAATCAAAAAGTTTATTTGAACTTTAATTTTGCCTATATTTATCATTCGAGTACGGTACTCAAATACTTATCAAATACTTGTTACAAATCTGTTAAATACTTATTATATTTCGTCAAAATAGTTGTTCTTGAAAGGATTATAACAATGCTTGACTACTCTACAAATCTGTAATAACTGTATGATTAAAATTTTACTTGTCATAAGTTGTCATAGTGTGTTTCATTTGTGAGCATACTACATGATAAAGCAAACAATATTTTAGTTTAAAAAGTAAGCAATGTTTAGGTAGTTTTTTCAATGGGTTTATTTATATATATCAAGCATATTTAATTTAAAACTTTAATTTTAGTACAGAGTAAACATACTTTAATTTTGGTCTGTATAAGCTTTCGTAACCATTGAATACACTAGGAAAAATTCAGTTTGCTTGGCACACTAACCCCCTTAAAACTTCCAAACAAGTATTTTATAAATCTCTTGTAATAAACTTATAGGCTAGCCTAATCTAAAGATGGTAATTAATATTAAATATCTGAATCAAATTATTAGGTAAATGAAATAAAAAGAATCTTAAGGAAGTTTAAAGGAGTTCTCTTGATCACAAATATAACCAATAGGCCTACATGAAAAATATACATAATTAATTGATTCAAAGTATACAATCAGCTTTTAATTGAAATATAATATTAAACAGATAATTAATGTATGTCACTGAACTGATGTTCAATGAGCTGATCCATACATTTTTAAAAGTCAAATAGCTTTTTTAAACTATTTTATGCTTAAAATTTCTTTAAATTATTTGTAAATTTTAGAATTTACAAACAAAATAAATTAGATTTTATATTTAACTTTTTTAAACCTTTGAAATTATGTAACACTTAAAATGTGTTTAAATATCATAACACATATAAATATCAATATAGGCAAATTTTTAAATAGGGTATATAATTTTCACTGAAGTACCCAGTTTGTTGTATGTACTTTTAAAATAAGTAAATTAGTACCTATATTATCCTCTTTAAATTTTCGGATTTTTGTTTCTTTTTTACTAAAGTTTAATTTAGATCTACAAAACACTTCATCATTAAAATGTTTGTGAAACATTTCCCAGTTCAAAAAAAAAACGTATTTTCCCACAAAAACTAATTTTTAAAAGCGTTATCACCATATTTTTGACTTTAACAGTTAACGCCTTGATGTTAATTTAAATTCAGAACCATGTTCATAAGCATGCCATACACCCCCCACTACTAACACTAATACTAGTTTAGTCTGAATGCAATACATTTTAATTTTACAGCTTGCTCTGAACTTATAAAATAATTAACTTACATGTGTAAACATATGATTTTAATTGCTGTATATTTATTTCTTCTAAAGCTTATTCCAAACTTACAAATAATTTTAGTAATCAAATGTTTGTAAACAAATTCCCCATGCAAATACAAAAATGTGATAACAGACAAAACAAAATGTACAAAGACGTGATCGACTATATTCAAACGAAAGGAAGTTTGTCCACACTAGATATTTAATCAGTCTCTACAATTTTATTATTTCGTTCCGAAGTGAAGCCTCTAAGGGACCCTGTGCAGTTACGCAGTAAGTAGGAAAAATACAAGATAGCTGCAGCCCTGACGGAGGCGGCCAGGGTTTATAAGGGTAGCCTCAGGTAGTCCCGAGTCCACCGGCCAACCTGAAGTATACAGACTATAAACTTAACAACATTAGTGAAATGTGCTGAAGCTTCTTTCTTCATTCTTATATACGGTACCAAATTTGACTGACCTGTTATGGAACTAGACCTAAGGGTGACCTTTGTTAGTTTTACAAGGGCAATAAAACCTAAATATAATGAAAAAAATTCGCAGACATTTACTAAAGACGATGCTGTGGAAATGTTTCATCTATTAAACAATATTTAAACATGTCCTATAATATTACTTAAGGTTCTCACTTTTCTATGATACTTATTTATAGCTTCCCTCTTTCATAAATAACCAAAAAGTTTATTTGAACTCGGATTTGAATATGTTTGTTGTATGAGAACTTATTAAAAATATTTTTTAAACTTTTTTGATTTCATCAAAATAGTTGTTCTTCAAAGGTGTATAACAAAGCATTGTCTGTAATAACAATTTGAAAAAAATGTTGTCTTAAACATTATTTAGATTACAATTCCCTACTATAAATATTCTCCAAACTCAACTATGTTAATTACTAGATTACAAAAATATCTTTTCAAAAGCCTATTCTAATTTACTGGTTTTATTAAAGCTATTTTACTTACAAGTTATTTTAAAAATCTCAGCAAATATTTATAAATGTTAAACGCAATTTTACACACATAAATTAACTGAATTTTTTAAATTCGATTAACTTTATGTTTTTTAAAGTGTAAAAACTACGAAAAGACATTATTTATACTTATATCTAAAACCTATAAATATAAAAATAAAAATAATACAAGATATTATTCAGCCTTATTTTCTTAAAAATTGTAGGCTATGCTGTCTGGAAAGTTCTCTTTAGTAAATAAGTGCAGCTCAGTGGTTAAAAGAAGGCCTATAGAAAATATGCATTCATTTAGTAAGCTCCGCTCTGTATACTTGTAGTCAAGTTAAAAAAAGATTTTAAATAACATTGAATTTTATTTTTTGATTGAATTCGAATTTTTCTTCATTAAAATCTCAGTTCTGGCTTCCTATTAAACACACTAACAGTCCCCTAGAGTTGGGCGGCAACGGAAAATACCGCCAACATGGATTACTTACCTTAAACTTGTTATTAACTGAATATGTACAATATTTGTTTTAGTATTATCAATAAAATTATATTTTTAGCTTAATTAGACGTGCTCTGTAGATATCAATTAATTAAAGTCCCCTCAAAATCTGCGCTTTGTCGGTGACAGCACTTTAAATCATTTATAAAACCCATCATCTACTACAAATGAAATAATCAGAGCAGCCAAACAGAATTTAAATTATATGTTTAACATATTTTTATGGTAAACAAAATACATCTGGCTAAGGATTCACTAAGTTAAGTTATTTATAAACTTATTATACAAATTGAGGCTACGTGATTTCAGGTCGTCAATGGGACATGGTGGTTCTATTGTACCGTAAACTAGTAAAATAGTTTTGTTTTAAATAATTATTTAAGATTTTTGACCATATATTTCAAATATTTTTAGATATAACCAAAATTTTATTACAAAGTGTGTATATAATTTTACAAATTGTAGTTTATAAAAAGTTATATATGTTTACTGTGGGAAACTTGAAGCAAAGTGCCCGAATGAATTTTGTTAAAAAGCAATATATTTATATATTATAAGCAAAGTTTGGTAAAATTGTCAGTTCTGAGTAAAACAAAAATACAAAAACCAAATACCAAAATCGTTTACGGCCGCCAACTTAAAACAAAACCAAAAAATTCAAACTTTTAAAATATTGACTTTTAAAAGACCTTTATAATTATGTAACATCAAACTGCAGTAAATATTTCTTTAACAATCACAACCTCGTCCAAAATATACTTTTATGGCCATTGGAATTTGAAAACAAATATTTCTCTTAAATTAATTTTTGGTGCAAAATATTTAAGTTTCAATAGAAACCAAGCTAAACTGATTCTGGTTTTATAATTAGTTTCTAATAATGGATTGACAATATTTTAAAACAAAAGTTGTTTAGACATTTGCCATGTTTTGGGTTCCTCTTTATTATTATTTTTTTAACTCACTGTATTCCAAGAAAATAAAGAGGAACACAGAACTAGAATACTAGAACTGATGTGTCTAGAAAACTAAAAACTAAATATGAATGAGAAAAACCACTGTGACCAGGCACCGACTCACAAACAATGAACCTTATTTTATTTTTTATAGTAATGCAATACATAATGTGGTGCAATATCATTATATGACAATTTTAAAATAAAATGTTTACTGAAGTAAGTTTGGCCTACTCAGTTTGTTGTACTTTTAAAATTAGTAAATTTGTTTATTATCCTTTTTAAGTTGATTTATTATTGTTTCTTCTTTACTAAAGCCTAATTCAGGTCTTCAAACCACTTCATAATTTGTTAAACATTTCCCATTTCAAAACAAAAAACGAACGAGTCTATATGTCGTTTGTTATTCGCCTAATATAAATATTCCCCAAACTCAACGATGTTACTGGCTAATTAACAAAAAATATCTTTCCCAAAGCCTATTTTAATTTACAGGTTGTCTTAATACTATTCGTTGTTATTTTAAGTCTCTGTGAGTATTTATAAAAACACGCTATTTTAAAATGTAATGTATTACAAATTTACTGCATTCAATAAATTCGTTGAAATTTATGTTTTTAAATGAAACAACTACAAGACTTATCTATAGGCCTACTTATATCTAAAACTAAATCGAAGAATATCAAAATTAAGCATTGATATAGGATATTATTCAAATCTGCTTTATTTTCTAAAAAATTATGTGCTGACTGAAATGTTGAAAACAGCTGTTCTTCTTATAACTAAATTAGGTCAGTGATTAAAATTATAGAAAATATGCATTAATGCAGTAGCCCCGCTCTGTCTCATTGTTGTCGTCAAAGAAGAAATAACAAAAACTTGAATTCTAACAAATTTTCTTCACTATAATGCCAATTGAGGCTTCCTATAAGCACACTAAAAGTCCCCCCTCCCAGGAACTTAAACTTGTTATTATAAGTGAACATATAAGCTATTTGTTTTAGTAGTATCAATCGGATCTTTAGGTGAATTCGATATGCTCTAAAGAAATATTTAACTGCTCTTTAAAATTATTTATAAAACTCATAATCAATTAATTTCAATTGAAATAATCAGCACATAGCATTTAAATTATAGAGAAAAGTTATGAACAATCCTCTGTTTAGAAAATATTGAAACAGGAAAAAGTAGTAATACTACTATTTATCACAAGCAACTCAAAACAAAATAATTCAAAACAAAATAATTCAAAACAAAATAAAAGCTGATGAGTATATTTAGCATGAAGTGTTTATTTGATAGTAAATATTATACAAATTATGGCTACGTGTTTTCACAACAACCATATTGCTAAATCCACTGCAGTCAACTAGATTTAATGTAATCTTCGTTAAATAGATTGTAATTGAAGTTATCTGCTGTTTGGAATGTAATCGTCATAGTCCAAGTTTTGTGAGGTTAGGGATGTACAAAGGAATATAAGTAAAGAATACTGTACTTATTTTTGGTAATTAGAATACCAGCGTTTAGGTTCTTACTTTTAATAGTCTTGGAAGACAAATGGTGACTATTTTGAACCTTAGTAATACGTTTATAAAAAAGTTGTTTCGATTAGGTCACCCGAGCAGTCCGTTCAAAGCGCAAACGAATCAGTTTAGACACACACGGAAACCCCATAATTTTTTACCTATAGGCTCTATCAGCGAGACGTTTCGGAACTTAAGTAAAGTTGTATGAGTTCTATAAGCGAGACGTTTCGGAAATTGAATACAGCGAGTTGTATGGATTAAACCAGCGAAAGTTTTCTTCTTTTCTAGTTATTATACACTTAAGTACGCCCTTTAAAGAGTAAGTAAACCCCGTGAAAGGAAAAAATCACAGGCTGATTAATTAGATACTCATCAGAAATACATCGT
>JAGFPH010014674.1:6981-22971 GCA_018207615.1 Philaenus spumarius | reverse complement strand
CTGATAAAATCAGCTGTTTTTGATAAAATCAATAGAAATCTTTCTTCCATAAGATTAACATTGAAACTATGAGGGCCACTGGGGCGTAGCCCTAATGTCCTAGGACTTTGGTAAATGGCCTAAAACCTTCCCAGGGTTAACCTGTGGTACTATGCAAAATTTAAAAGCAATCGGATGAATGGTATACGAACGCAAAGTGGACAAAGAACCAAAAAAAAACCCCATAAGGAATACACAGCAGAAATTTGCATTTGATTATAACGTTTGTAAGGCGAAAGATACATGATTTGTATTGCTTGATGACATATCTATGAATGATTACCTGCAATCAAAAAAAAAAAAATAAGGAAATCGGCCGGATAGAATGGCCGTACTGACTGCCACAAGTTTTCATAAATTCTTGGATAGTAAACATTTAAGCGTGAATCAGAAATATAATTTTGTAGATCCGGAAACTGGGACAAATACCCAGTGAGTAGAGCGAATGTAGAGGTCGGCTAAATGGCGGAATAAAAAGCAACGGGGAACAGCTCGTCATCACTTGGACTCGTATTTAGCAGAGTACATGTGGCGCTCGCATGTGAAGCTGATGCCGACGGCGACGCGACGCCTCCACAACACTTCTCACCGACGTTTCCGCCTTTTGTAAGTCAGTGCTCAAATAACTTGAAATCGTAAACCGCTGAAATTTGTAAAAATGCAAACACAGGTCTGTAGGCCTACTTTGGTTGCCATTTGGTCAGTTTAATGTATTACATCTTGTTCTAGACCTAGACAATCGTAGCCGCCTCTTATTCTTACTCTACCTAAGAACACGTTCACTGCTAAGGACGCACATGTGAGCTTGACACTGAACAAGATGAGAAGCAACAGTGAATTGCACGCCAACCCCCGTATTGGAAGAATTTTTAATACACTGAGCATTGCGTGCTTCCCGCGCCAACCCCTGTATTGGGAGTATTTTCAATGCATAGTGAATTGCGTGCTTTGCACGCCAACCCCTGTATTGGGAGAATTTTCAATACAAAGGGATTGCGTGATTCGTCCGTGGCATTGTACGCTTTAAAATATTACGTAGAAAGGTTAAACAATAAAAATAAAGTAATTTCTACTCGTTTTGGCTATAAATATAAAAATTCAGCTCCTAGCATAGAAAATAAGAAATTTGCGCAGCAGTGAACGTCTTAATGACAACCCAAACGTGTTCTTGGGACCATGATCGGTGCTCAATTACTGCGCCCGACCTTAGGGTGCGTTCACAAAGAAAGCTGGTTGCAAGTTACTTGTTTCTAGGCGCTTGCTCCCAGCACTTGCAAGCCCTTGTGAATAGTTTTGGGTGTTCACAACAAAAGCTTGCAAATTTCATTCCAAGCATGAATTCCTCAAGTGGTGAAGAATTATTTTTGCTTCAAAATGTATATTATTTAAAAGTGCACCGAAAGAGAATCGGTATTATACATTAAATTAACCGAGGAAGAGGAAGATTTGGTGAATACCACCCCATCTGTTTCCTCAATTAAAATTGGACAACGTAAGGTTTTTTTCTTATATTGAGAATGGAGTCGAGCACATTCAATTATATCCTCAACAAAATTGAAACTACTTTGGATAAATCCTGGGGAAACTGGCAAAAGCAACCAATTCATTCGGAAGAACGGCTAGTTATTTGTATGAGCTAAGTTTTTAATATGTTTGAAACTATTTGTTTTAATAACCATTTACCATATAATAATTATATACAAATAATTTTTTAAAAACATTATAACATAAAAAATGTAGTCTTCACTGCGAGTTGTCAGCGACTTGACTGCTACCAGCGCCGGAAAACAAGTATCAAAAGTTCTTGCTTGCCGGTCAGCGCTTGTAGCAGGCGCTTGTAGCAGGCGCTTGCAAGTCGGAACAAGCGTTGTCTCTGAACGCACAAACTTGATACAATGAAAACTTTTTCTCGCGCCGGTCAGCGCCGGTCAGCGCCGGCCAGCGCTTGTTAGCAAGCGCTTGCAACCAGCTTTCTTTGTGAACGCACCCTTAGATCTCACCGTAAGGGTTACTGCGTAGTTCATCTTTCCAATTTAAATGCGCTAATAATGTGTTTTTTTTTCAAACTAGATGCTTTAGTCACACAGACGAGTATAAATATTTATCCACCAATGAAACTTCATATTGTGGGCAACGTGCCCAAAAGACCGAAGACGTGTTAAAAGCCTGAACTGATTCAACTATACAAATCATTTTTAAATACAAAAACTTTCTTGTTTCAACTTCGCAAGTTTTTTTTTCCTTTTAAATATATTTATAAGAACAAATTCAACAATGTAAACTTAACGTCAATTTAAAAATTGAAACCAGTATGACCAATTTAAAAAAAAAATTGCTAGGTTGAAAACAAAAAACCTTTGATATGTTTAATTTTTAATGCTTTCTATTATTATACATTGACAAAAACGTACAATTATTTTATTAAAACAAAGTACTGAATTAATATCCTGAAATAATATACTCTCCAAACCCTATTGTTTATATTTCCACGTGTAAGCGCTTTTCATAGATTTAATTAAATTGTATTTATAAAACTCGGTAGCTACGCATAACTAGTTTTACATATTGAACGAGATCAAGTTAGGACTACCAAACCACTCAAGTTGTACTTGATTACTGTACTTCATAAATTGACTTGTGTTATCGCCAATGAGTATATACTGTATATACCGGGTGATCATAAAGTTCCCCCCGGTAACTTTGGAACAAGTAGAAATAAATACATGAGCTTCGAGGTATCTTTATATGACAAAAGGAGATGAACTTTGGTGTAATCGACCATTTCACCCCTAACCCCAAAATGAAGGGTTGAGAGGGTAATTCAAAAATCTTTTATACAAACCCCCATCAAGTGATACCTCATTTAAAAGGGCTTGGTTAATAAATGAAGAAGAATGTCACAAATCATAACCCTATCGAAAACCCTAATAAAACTAAAGAGTTATCTTAATTTAGATTAAACGCTCAAAATGACATCCATTTACTTCTTTGCAAAAAGCCTTGACTCAAAGGAACGCCTTGCATTACTTAACATCTGGATATGCAGCATTGAATAAACGCACTGTGTCGCGTAAATTCCTCCTTGCTTCCCTGTATCTAGACACTGCAAGTTTATTCGTTCCTTTTAAGCTTATTAAATAACATGCAAAGAACCATTTTTCCTTTCAACTGGAACATAGTGTTTGTAACGTAATTAAAACCTAATCATTCTTCTTTACCTTGAAGAAAACTCTCTAGTGTACAGTATGATTTTAATAAAAGGTTCTGACTCAAGCCGCAAAATCGTTGAAACATGCATTCGTAATAACGTGTTTCGGATTCTATTTATAAATTAATAACTGGGAAACTACTTTAAGTTATAAAGAAGGCTTTATATGTTTACGTGTTAGCTTAAAATATGGAAATTATTGCTTAAAACTCCCAAAAAATGCATTAAAAATAATAAATTTTTACTCAGTTAAACTGCTGATTAAAAGGAGTTGCCGACGATATCTTTCGATTATGAGATATAAGACAAAAGCACACAGCCTTTAAGAACAATTTAAGATGTTTCAAAGCTTTTTAGGTTGAAAGACGGCGTCCGAAACACGATAGTACGAACTGCATATTTTAGCTGTTTTAAGCAAGGTATAATGTATATATTAAGGGTATGCATCAAGACCCTTAATGTGATATTTAAAATTTGACTGGCCGCCATTTTTAATAGTGTTAAGAAAGAGAACTCTAATTTGTGTCATTTTTCTTCATTTATCAAGTCCTTTAAAATGAGGTATCACTTGATGGGGGTTTGTATTTCAGATTTTTGAATTACCTTCTCAACCCCCCATTTTGGGATAAGGGGAGAATTGGTCGGTTGCACCAAAATGCATCTTCCTTTGTCATATAAATTTATCCCGAAGCTCATTTATTTATTTCGACTTGTTCTAAAGTTAAGGGGGGGGGGGGGTCTTTATGGACACCCGATATATAAGAAAGATCTGAGCAGTCAAGGCGTATGAAAGTCGTAATCGTCTGAAAACAAGTCAGCTGTTTTTGTACACATGTTTAACAGCTGATAGACTTGAATGACTTCTTGCAGGAACACAATGCGATAAGTAATAGATTATACACTACAACGGTCTATTGAGCCACTCGTTCGGGAAGCCAAATTTACAACTGTCTTCCCCTTTGAGTACTTTACTAACTTTATATGCCCCAAGTTCGGGAACACTAAGGCTCTAGAGCAGTTTCAAAATAAGTTACTACCACCTATTGGAAGAACTAGGCTATTATTTTTGTCTGGCCTAGGTGGTTGTCGAATATTTAGCTGTATAAATATCCTGACTAAAAAACTCTCAAAACTAATCTTCCAGTAATTAAAATTTAATTTACTTTTTATTAAGCTCAGTTTAGAACACAAGAAATTATTACTTTCATTGTGGAAAGGTCCCGAATCACTGATATATAATAAATTAATAATAAAATATTACCTTTTATGTCCGTCAAGTGATCCACTTATGTGAAAAAACACACTACCGCGGTTTCAGATGATATCACTCATCCATCATCAGGTGAAATTATCACTCCTAAGAGGTCGTCATTAACATTAAAAAATTGTCAGACATATAACAGCACAAATACAAAAACACACAAACAACGTACACATTTAACACAAATTGGAACACCCGTCCCATGTGGTCATCACAGATGCGGAGTCAGAACCCATGCGGAGTCAGAGTTCTGGTCTGCTTCAGTAAACGAGAAAGCAACCGGAAACGAAAGCGCTTCTAACTATATCCCTATCTAAACAGTGCAATTTCTTGCAACTGAACGCTTTGACATTGCCTCATTTCAAACCATTTTATAAGTCTATCTTTTGTAATTGAGTATTGCAAAAAAAACTTAATATTCTTTATAAAATTTCGGATCCGGCTTGCAAATTTTTTTGCATTGTTAGTTTTTGATTATGTTAGAAAAAAATTCAAGCTTTGTACTTACGAAATGTCAATTAAATAACAAATCAAAAGCATTTTTTTTTTTTACTAAATTGCAAGACGGATGCGTATTGTGACTGTGCTTAAAATGAGACCTTGCAAACAATTTTATGATAAAAAATAAACGGTATCAGTTAACTGACACAAACTTTCTCCCAACTTACTGTAGTCAAAATAATATTGTTTTTAAACATTTTATTTACTACTTTTTAGAACAAAACAAAAAAATAATATTCTACCTACGTCAATCGTATAAAAAAGTTATTGTCCCAGGCGGGATTCGATCGCGCGACCTTTGAATTACTGGCCGTCCTCGCTACCGTTATGTTACCCCGTGCGGCCGTCGCCGTGATGCTAGATTGACAACATAAACTTGTTTATTTTTTAACATTTCCCCATAATTATGAAACGCCGAAGTTTTGATAAAAGCGGGTGGTGTCATTTTGTTTGGCATCTTAAGCACTATAAATACTGAGATCAAAATCGTTAGAGCCGTTTTTGAGAAATTTGCATTTTTGTCGTTTTTTATTGGTTTTTGGGGGTAAATTACCCTTAAAAATTAAAAATTCCAAAAAATGAAAAATACGCCTGGAGATATTAGGGTTTAGTACCTACATACCAAATTTCATGAAAATCGGACCAATAGTGTCCCCTCTGGTCGTGTATACATACTGACACACTGACAGACAGACACCACGTTAAAAACACTTTTTTGGGTTCAGGGAGCACCAAAACAAAAAATTCCTCTAAAAATATTTTTGGGTTCAGGGAGCACCAACACAGATAATTGCACTAAACAATTTTTTGGGGTTCTGGGAGCACCAAAACAGATAATTCAACTGAAAATTCAAATTCGAACATTTTTACGAAAACAATACTTTCTCCATATACTACGTATAGGGTGGAGAAAGTAAAAAAAACTGAATATTCTTTATAAAATTTAGGATCCGGCTTGCAAATTTTTTTTCATTGTTAGTTTTTTATTATGTTAGAAAAAAAATTCTAGCTTTGTACTTACGAAATGTCAATTACATAACAAATCAAAAGCATTTAAAAAAAAACTAAATTGCAAGACGGATGCGTATTGTGACTGTGCTTAAAACGAGACCTTGCAAACAATTTTATGATAAAAAATAAACGAAATAAATGGTTTGAAATTTAACATAGCTCTTATGGGATAAAAATCAAAGATGGCCGCCACTAAGCAGACCCTTAAGATCTATAATTGTAATAAGCTGCAATAATATTAATACGCTGAAAAAGTTATAAACTCACATTTGTAACAAGCAAAAAAATTTATTACGCTCCCGCGACATCGTGTCTAGCGTTTACATAGGGCTGTTTCCCACTGTTTCTGTTTTCAACCTTTCGTAATTGACCCTATGTTTTTCTTGTTCCAAATTTACCTTTTTTCCGGGACTTTTCCTCTCGCGCCGTTGGATTTTACCCGCGAGTTAGCTTTTCTTGTTGACTGTTCCTCTTTAACCACGAATGTGAACGGTTGTCGTACGACTTCGCGTTCTCGCTCGAGGCCCGCGCGTGCCTTTCACGTCACGTTCTCCGGAAAAGTCTCTCAGTTTTCCTTCCTCACATTTTTTTTTTTTACTGTGCACTCGTTGCGAATTAACGCACTAGCCGCCATTTTGTTAAGTTCGCTGTATTTTTCTTAAAGTTATGGGACTTACAAAATCTACGTTTTTTTCTGTTTTTTTGTGTTAACTAATTTTCCGAAATTTATTTTATATACTGGTGTTTTAATAATATAAAACATCCTCCTACTTTAACTTTAACTATTAGAATCTTTAAAACTTTTAATTTTCTTATTCAAATTAACTGTAAATGTGTGAAAACTCTCTCCCTTTTTTCTAAAATAGTATTTAACTTTTTTCTTGGTTTTCCTTTAAAACTTTTCTTTTACTGTTATACCTGTTATACTTAAACTTTTCTGAACTTTATTTTTTTCATACTTACATGACGTCTGAACTTTGCTATTTTAATCATTTTCTAAAATATTGAAATTCGTTCACAACTCATTTCACCTTTCTTTTTGGTCTATCCTTATATAAACCAAAAATACCTTTCTTTCTGGCTTTTGAGAAAATTTGAGTTTTTCCCTTAACGATGCTGTATATAGAAGTAAAGTGTTACACACGCTCGCACACACAAACACACACACAACTAGATTATGATTATGATAATGTATCCTATTTAACTTTGAACTTGAATTACATAAGCATCGTTTAATATTACGATTTGGGAATTCCATGGTTAACACACCCGAGTTTAGCGTAATGTGTTTCCTTTAGAAAAAACCCCAAATACATAATATTCCTGGATCCCGGTATTCCCTATGAAATCATTAAATAGAGGCTAAGTTAATTTTTATTTCTGGACAAGCTAGGGTTCAACAGTCAGTTTCCGCAGATAACGCCTCGCTCGCCCTAACTTGCTCAAGGTTACACTACATACGTTCGAGATTCCCTTCGGTACGTCCTAGAAATATCGGTTTTTAAAATGTTTTTGTAAAAACTGAAATTTCCATGAATTACACGGGTCCTGCCCGTTGTAATACATAAGTTATGCTCACTTTATCAGAGTTACTTTATTACCTACATGCGTCATTAACTTACCGAAAACATCCGTTCGAAGTTCGGTTACACATCAGCTTCTCTTATATGAATTTAAACTGTAAGACACCACTAAAGCTTCCAAAACCATGTCTAACGACAGAGACATTTTGTGAAATCAACAAGTGACCTGTGGATAGTGATGTGGGCCGGGCATATGCCCAGTGGGCTGGTCGTTTAAAAATGGGCATAAGCCCGGGCATTTGCCCAAAGCGATTTTAAGCGCCCAAAAACTGGGCGTTTATAAAAAATTTAGTTTAAGGCAGTCTTAACTATTATATTTCATGTTTTAATTATTATAGTTCATGTTTTTAATATCTTTAACTGCCTTCAGTGCTTAGTTGTGTTCTTAAAATGATTAAAATTAACATTTTAAGGGAGGGGGTCATTATCGAGAGATAAGTTGACAAACAACATAAACCATTAAAATAAACCCCTAAAACTTGTAATATTTTCCATGTGGTGTTTTGAATAAACATTTTATTGCAAAATTGTTAAATCATATCTAATTTACTAACTGCTACATAAGCAGGTTCCTACTCTGGAAGTCATTTTTAAGTGTGTGCATAAGGTAAATTTATAATGCATCGATGAATAATTGAATTTAAAGTTAAATATTAAGGTTTTGTTAATAAAAAAGTGCTTTTTAACAGGTTTGTATTTCAATAACATGAAAAGGCACTTATAAAATAATTATTTTAATTTTGCTTTTATATGGTTCAACACTGGTTTAAAAAGAATATATATAATTATGTTTGTTGTACAATCATTCATGTTTTTACTTAGGCCTACCAATTTTTACCAAAAAAGAACCAAAACAACTAACTTTTCACTTGAGTAATTGAGTACGAAGACCTCAAGTATTGATTATGCCCATAATGATTTAAGACTGATTCCTCTTGTGTAATATACATATGTATAATTCTATATTTACATTAGCCAGATATTGTTAATAAAAACAAACCTATAAAGCTTATTTTCAGTATAAATTTTTCCCCTTGTTGACAAATGAGAGTCAACACTTCCTACCAATAAAATAACATATTATACAAGTAATTATTTATTTTAATATAGGCTTTTATGTAAATATGTATAGTAAAAAGTTTAAAATGTTATTTAGAAGAGTGTTCTCCAAATTAATTTCCATTAATTAGGTTTATTAGCCTTTAACTGGATAAACGCCCGGGCGCTTATGGATTTTGGGCGTTTATTTGGGCATATGCCCTGGGCATTTGCCCCGACATTTAAACGCCCGGGCGTTTTACATCACTACCTGTGGAATAGTCGTTCAAGTGGCAAGCACTTTTTTTATTCCGGTTAGACAGCATTCATATTATGCATCTATTCGTAAGCGATATGCTATAAACATAGGAAGATACTCATTTAGAGCGCTTTTAGTTGTTCCACTGTTATATTGCAATATTAGGCTACATCATTATTCAAAATTGTTCAACTAAAACATTCACAAAACAAAAATAAGGAACAGTTTGTGTAAAACAATTTTGTTTCTGGGCCATTAAATGTATTGTATCCATCGATTGTTTTGCTATATCATCCTTATAACCTTATTAGCGAAATATAATTTTACAAATAAATTAAAAAACTAAATATTTATCGAAACATCAATTATTTTAAAAATACATAACATAGTATGTTAAACTACTCGTCTTGGGCAGAAAAGGTAAATACATTCTTAAGATTCAACTATTTATCTCCAACTATGCCGCTGACATAGTGTCTATGGCCAAAAATTAAAAATTGTCTTCCCTTACTGAATTTTCATGTATTTTTTCTCACATTAATAATGTATAAAACTTTAACGTTTGATGAAAAAATATGAATCAAATATAACTAATTTGATGCATACTGATGGCTTCGAAAATTTACAATGATTAAAATTTCTCACTGATTTGAATAAAAACCCCGAACCACAAAACAAGGAACAAAAACAATAACTAAACAGCTAAATTGTAAGTTATGTTTAATACGCTACCCATAACTTACAATTTATTTGTTTATTTATTGTTTTTGTTCCTTATTTTGTGGTTCAGGGTTTTTATTCAAATAAGTGTTCTTTTATTTGTTTAATTAAAATGTTTGCCAAATTTCAAATTTTTCCCTCCCTTCAATCAAACGGCGGTAGAAATGAAAGACGGCAAACTAAAATGTTCGCTGCGGACGAGCGAGTTCGGTGGTTTTGCCGTACAAAGACTGCGGAATTTTGCCTCATCGGCTATACAGGCTTATTACTAATAGTGCTCTCTCCATCTTATTTATATACTCCATGGTCAGTACGGTAATTATTTGAAGAGAAAACAATCTAAAACTAATTGTAATTAATGAATTGCCAATTACCTGTCTATTAATTACAATTTACTAAATAACAACCATCAAGTTAATTATTACTATTGGGAAAAATTAACGCATAGAAACAATCAAATTCAATCGAATAAAAGCACTTAATTCTTTATTTCCAAACACTAAAGCCTGCCTCCAACACTCGCACAATTAACAGATTAACAATTAACATTAAACTTAGTTAATTGAATTTCACTGCATTGTGCATCGGCATTGTTATTAGGGGAGTTCTGCCAATAGAGCTGCCGATAAATATGGACAGCGTAAACAACTCTGGCGATAATGATGCTTGAATTGTATTCCATTTATATTGAATTTAAAATCGATTGTACTGAACTCGACATTTTTATTTTATGTCCTGCAAATAACACCCGTTTCAAATCAAAATATACAATTGAACTATTCAAAACAATCCTTGACAATGATTGAAAGTGATTAATGAAACGTGTAGGCCTACCAAATTGCTAGTACTCTATTGCTAGTAGAGGAAAACAAGAGTAGGGTTTTATAGCTTGCATATTTATTACATAATTTAGCAATTAACACATTATTCACTGCATTAGTGAAACAGTACAAACAATACATACAGTACAATATTAATTTTGATTATATCGACAGTAAAATTTAGTTTAGAAAACTAAAATGTGAAATAAATTACGTGAAGGTTAGGTCTGTTTTTAGATATATGATAAGGTAAGTGTAATAGAGCGAATGGAAAATTCTAATTAAACCCATCATTTATGAAAAATGATCTTTGTGTTTTGGTCTTGTGTACACTTCTTTATAATTCACAACATGTGTTAGATAAAACATCATTCTAGAAATTTTAAAACTATTACTTCCTTTAAATCGTCCTATAAAAAATCTGTCACTTGTCTAGCTTTAAAAGTAAATTCGACAATAATTAAAATAAAGGGTATTTCTTAAATAGGACGCCAAACTTCTGGAGTGGGTTCCTTACATAAAAATAAATCAAAAAGTTCCTCTATAAACTTGTGTCCTAAAACGCTTTGTTTTACAGATATTTGGCATTTAGTAGCTTTTTACAAAATAATTCATACCTAGAGAAATGTTTGACTGATTGAGTTCAAACTTGCCGTGACGTTTAACCTGATAATGATCTGTCTCAAGAAAAAAAGAAGCGATTATGCGTTTCAAAATGGCGGCTGTTTGAAATTTTCAAACCTAAATTACTCCAAAACCGTACATATTAACAAAAAATGTGAAGACAACTTTTTTGTAGCCCTTTTGATTCTCTTTCGGATGATGTAACTGTCAAAACAATCGGATGAAAGATAGCATCTAAGTTAAAGATAATGACAGAAAATGTACATACAATATTGCTGTGTTTACTGTGTTGGTATAGGATGCCGGGTTGAATAAATCAATTATTACACATAACTTAACCATTATCCTTCATCCTTCATCCTTCAGGGATAGGGGGAGGGGATTTTGTACCTTTGAAAGATGGTTGCGTTCGATTCGTACCATGGGGAGTCGGTGGAGAGGTTTGTTTTGGAGGAGTCCAGCCTTTTCTTCCAAGCAACAGACAGAAGGGCACACCAAGCTGGGGAGCGTACGCTGTTCTGATGCCACCAAATAGGAAACGACTCCTTTTTAACACGCTTATATTAGCTTCACTTGTATGTATGTATGTATGTATGTATGTATGTATGTATGTTTGTTTGTAAGTAACTCTCCCTTGGACTAAAAGCCAGTGGCTAATTACTGTTATTATATCTCTTTTACGCAAGTACAATCGTTGGCCGAGCGGTCTAAGGCGCGGGTCGTCGCTGACGTCAATCCCCGATCGTGGGTTCTAATCCCGTCCACGGCCAAATTTTTTTTTTCAAAAATTAATCGAACTAAAAATAAAAAATAAATATAGTTTAAAAAAACTAAAAAACACGCTTTTATAATATATCGAACTAAAAAGTGAAAAATAAATATAGTTTAAAAAAACTAAAAAACACGCTTTTAGAGCTTATCAAACTAAAAAGTTAAAAATAATTTTTCAAATAAGCTTAAAACAATAATAAACGACAAATACTAGCATTATTGTAAAAAAAGCGTGGGGCGCTTTGTCCATATTTCTCGTACATCGAGCGCCCAACGCTTTTTTTACAATAATGCTAGTATTTGTCGTTCATTATTGTTTTAAGCTTATTTGAAAAATTATTTTTAACTTTTAGTTTGGTAAGCTCTAAAATCGTGTTTTTTAGTTTTTTAAACTATATTTATTTTTCACTTTCTAGTTCGATGTATTATAAAAGCGTGTTTTTTAGTTTTTTTAAACTATATTTATTTGTAGCGCTTTTGATTCCCTATCTATCACATGGCGTAACTGTCAAAACAATTGGAGGAAGGATAGTAGTTAAGTTATGTGCAATAATTGGTTTGTTCAACCCGGAATCCTATACCAACACAGTAAATACATTGTATGTACATTTACTGACATTATCTGTAACTTAGCGTTCGTGTGTAATTAATTACTTGCACTTATCAACGTTCAAAAGGCTTCGTTCTCTTCTAGAGCAGTTGTTGAGTAAACAATTCATTTCAGAATTTTCATGTTGTTGAAGCCTGTGTTTGTGCTTCTCTGCATACATTTTGATTTCTTCTGCGACGCTGTTCATCTTGAGATCACGATGAAGACTACCATTGCGGTTGAACCATGGTGCATTAACAAAGCTCCGCAGAACCTTATTCTGAAATGTTTGTATTTGTCTTCTTTGTACAACCACAAACTGTAATCCATAGGTCCACACACTGGTTTCAATATTTGCCCTTAGAGAAGCAGTTTGTTGTGTAGATCTAATTCCGAGTTTCTCCCAAGTAACCAGTACATCTTCCTAAATTGCATATTCTATTCTGCCTTCTTCTTTTTAACATGCTCCTTCCAGTGTAGCTTGGCAACGAGTGTCATGCACAAGTATTTAGCAGTATTAGCCGGTAAGTTATTACTAAATGGGAATTTATTTTAATGGGAATTGGAATGTTTTTCTAGTTGTAAAATTAACATAGGTTGACTTAGATTTATTTAATTTTAATCACTTCTTTATCCAGACGCTAACTCTATAAATCGCTCTTTGTAATTTTTGTGTTGCCTATTCCACATTGTTACCGGTCGCCAAGATTGATGTGTCATCAGCAAAAGTCGCAGTAATTGTATCATTTTCTTGAGCAATTTCGCTGGTGTACAAGAGATATAGCAAAGATCCAAACACTTCCTTGTGGTACCACCGCTTCAATTCAGAGTACTCTCCTTTGTGTTTAGCTCTGAAACATCTTTCTGATAGGAAGATTCCAGAATCTGACAAATCAGCTCTGGAAGATCGCGCTGCAGTTTAAAAATGTGTTAGATAAAACACCCTTCTAGAAATTGTAAAACTATTTAACTAGTTACTCCCTTTAAATCGTCGTAAAAAAATCTTCCACTTGCCTATCTTTAAAAGTAAATTCGATAATAATTGAAATACACAACGTTTACATAAAATTTAAACATAATGCTAAATGTCGTTTACGAGGAAGCAGTACGTTCATTTTACTGGCAACTGAGAGAAAGAGAGAGCATAATCTGATAACGTCATATTTTACGGACAGAAAACAAATAGTATCGGTCAATAACTGCACTTCTAAGCGCATGGATGTTATAACAGGAGCTCCTCAAGGTTCTGTCTTGGGGCATTTCTTATTTTTGATTTTTATAAATGATTTTCACAGTAATATTATATCCTTTTCGGTTTTATATGCGGATGACACGACTCTGCTTAGTTCACACAAGGATCCTGTAGCAGCTAGTGCTAAACTTGATAACTCTATGAAACTTGCAATGACTTGGTTTTCGTCAAATAATCTTAAAATTAATGAAGACAAGACCGAACATATAATCTTCTCGCTTAATCACACTCTATTGGAAAAGGAAACATTTAATACCGTTAAATTATTGTGTATGCATTTCTGACGGTAAGCTTACCTGGGAATCGCAGGTTGCAAATCTTTGCATACGACTATCTAGGGTAATTTATTTATTAAGAAAATTAAAGCGGTGTGTTAGTTCGGAAGTACTTCTTCTAACATACTACGGCCTATTCCATTCAATGCTAATGTATGGTGTACTACTCTGGGGCAATTCGGGTTCTTCTGGGAGAGTTTTTATATTGCAAAAAAAAGCTGTAAGGCTCATTATTGGGTTGTCAAACGGACAATCCTGTAGATCCGGTTTTTGTAAACTTGGGATTATGACTTTGCCTTGCCTATATATATATATATATTGTAACCTTATTCATGTCAAACAAAATATATTACAATTTGATAACCAATATGAGAGACATGGTTACAATACCAGAAACAAATGTGATATTATAGTTCTTAGTATAAAACTATCTAAAACGCATAAGAGTTATTATTACCAACAGTATATGCTATTTAATAAACTGCCTCTGCATATGAGAAATTTGCCAGGAAAAACCTTCAAAAATGTAACTAAAAAATGGCTTAAGCAAAAGGTGTTTTATTCGGTGGAGGAATTCATGGATTGTGATTTGATTGATATATAATTACGTACTTGTTGTGTGAAATGATGTATTGTTCTCTAATCCAATATGACTGTTATCTATTGCATGTATTATGTTTAGAGGCAATAAAGCTATTATTATTATTATAAAGGTGAAGATTAAGCCGTGATGAAGGAGGAAGTGAACAAAAGATGTGATAAGTGAATAATAGGTCTGGCACGACTTCTCGTCCGAGACTAATTTCCCAATAGCCACGAAAGATTTATCACCATTTGGCAACTAAATGCATTTTGGTCGTAATACTAGTCACACCAGCGATGTGCGTTTAAATACTGGGTCAATTTATTTCAAAATAATCATTAGCGTGTTGTAAACGAAATACGACGAACCACAAACTTACTGTAATTATTTAACAGTGGATTTCATTTTCGGTAATACGTCAAAAGAAATTCATATTGTTAATATGTTTTGTTGCGATTTAGAATGAACTACCAATCCCCAAAATTATATCATTAATAACGTATTTGTATACAAAGCGGCCAGCTTCGACTGTCCGAAACTTTACGGGATTATTTGTCAGATAGAAACAAACACATAATTCGACCACGCAGCTGAACCACTGACGTGAGTTGAGCAAATTTCCAAAATTAAGTTTATAGGCCTTTGTTTTAGGGTTTCAACCAACAATTTGGGAAATAGGTCTATTCACGACGGTGCTGAATAGCTGTAAAATGGTTCGCACGCCACTCCGTATATTGGGAGTACCTTCGACACACAAAGCATTACGTGCTTCGCACGCCAACCTCCGTCTTTAGAGTATCTTCAATACACAATGCATTGCGTGCTTCGCACGCCAACCCCACAGTAGAATCCACCACATGGCTTTGAACCGGGTACGTCTATGGTATTTTACGTTTTGATCGATTTTTGGGGAACCAAGCGAGCTATAAGGTCGCGTAAAAAACCAAAATGTGAAGAATAACATCCTACATTTATATTTGTAAACAAATACATTCTCGTAGGAAAAAACTCAAAAAGTAGTTACTTCCGGTCAAAAAACGTGCTATCCGATTGTTGGATTTTTTTGGCTAACGAACTCGTCCTAAAGACGTAGACAACCAACATGTGTACCAAATTTGAACCAAATCGGACTTAAAATACGGCCGTTAGAGTGCGAACACATATATATATATATATATATGATTTTTAATAACACCCCAAAACGTGTTCTGGGGACCATGATCGGTCTCCCGACCTTGAGCCTTACCATAAGGGCCACTGTAACAGCCATTTTTCCTATGGAAATTCCCTAATAATACAATTTAACGTGTGTCCTATCTCGCTGTTTTCTGTCTGTCTGTCTGTATGTGATTTTTATAAATACCTGTCTCAGGAACAGTTTCAAATTTCAACATCTACTGTACTTATATAAAGCTAGACGATTTCACTGATTCACTGACATTAATTATTAGGCAC
>JAGFPH010014673.1:10761-22971 GCA_018207615.1 Philaenus spumarius | reverse complement strand
AGGAAGATTAAACCTGCATTTACAATATCGGGAAAACTGGTGGTCCTTCTTACATAGTTTTTACCCCCACTATAAATAACATTTTTTTTTTTACTAATCAGCACTCTTTACAGTAATAAATAAGCTATGCGCAGGACTCCACCCGCAAGTGTGTAGCCTCCAGCTGAGTTAATTACGCTGTGCTGAAAGCCTCACAGCCAGGCTCGTGCGTAAACCTCAAGTGCAGTTAGTTGGTCCTACTAACTGTGGTTCTTGTCACAACAGCCAGTCATAAGTATGCACCTACATCTCGTTCTAATTATCGTGCGCTTGACTCCTAATGATAAATTTAGACGACACGTTGCATCATAATGTACTATTTCAACAATTTTCCGCACCCCGAGGCCAAGCGCCCTGGAGCGGCTGCTCCACTCGCTCCATGATCGCTACGCCACTGCACCTATAAATAACCAACAAGTGCTATCAATAACCATGTAAGCCTACAGATTCTATAATGATGTTTTAAAGAGTAATGCAATTATAGAATAGGATTAGAATTGCATCGACCATGTTAGATTTAAGTTATTGTAGTTCCATGTTAGTTATAAGTTATTTCATTGTTACAAGTTTAAAGTTAAAAGAAAGATGTTATTTGTGCTTCACAAAATGATTTTGGACTCAGTACCTTCGCCAAAACCAGTTTGAAGGGCATTATAACAGCACAAATCCCGTCAATAACAGATTAGGAAAACAACAGATTAGGAACAGCTGTACAGCCTATATACTAATAGAAGTTTGACCCATATCCAAAAAAGTGCTAACTTGAGGCAACTGAATAGTATGAAATCAGACGATTTACATAAAAAGGCCTAAATAACAGCAATCAATACTAATAGGTCTAGACGACAGAAAAATTATGCATAACTTATTACTAACAAACCACCCATGTATTAATTCAATATCAAAAAATATCGTAAAATACAGGGAATCAAAAAGTTGCTATCTTGATGCCCATACATTAGGCCTAGTTGAAAGGGTAAACATTCAGAAATTTAGACGTTTCAACAAAAATCAATTACCTCACAGCACAATAATAACATCACATATCTTTATTTAATATCACTCCATCAGATTCCAAACTTTATTTAAAACAAACCACAGACGAAATTATCTAATAATACCATTTAAATGCACACGGTTGACAGATATAACACAACAGACAAAGGAACAGCCCACTTCCACTTTCCCATTCTATATTTAGTTATAAATCTCGATGTATTAAATAAAACAATTAGGCTATAGATGACTATGAAATTCCACCATTTATAATTATTTGTATGTAAAACACTTGTAAACTTTGACTGTAAGCACTAGAGAATAATTATTATATAAGAACAAACTGTTTAAGTTATTTTAAAGGTTCCACGGTCCAAGTCGGCCATCGTCAATGACGTCCATAGGCGTAACCAGAACGACCGTATGGGGGGGGGTTACAACAACCGGGGGGGGGGGGTTGATTTCACTCTAAACGTTACGTGCGATCACTCCCGGCTACGACAATACATTTGTAACAAGTGATTATATCGAATATTTGACCCACTAAAAATCTTCCAATCTCAAAAAGGCACCATTGGAAAGGTAATGTTTCAAACTTTAATTTTTGTATTTACAATTTCTTTCTAAAAAGGAAATTTACATACGTAACCATCCTTTTAGATTTGAGTTTTCTAAAAGCAAATGTCACTCGAATGAAATACGCCGAAATTACAGTTAATTTAAAGTTCTATCCCCCCCCCCTAAAGCCCAGCCAGTATTTTTTCTGAGTTATACCTATATAGTGATGGATGCATCACACTTTCCCCTATCTAAAACTGCCATCCAATCAAAACTCTGACAAATAGTTCTAAAGTTGTGGGGCGTTTTGTTGACCCTTGCAATTGGTCAGTTTTCCAACCAATAAACAGCCTTACTAATTACACGTGATATCTGTGTGATAGAAGTATATTTTTAGACATATTTTGAAATGTATGTGTAAAGAATGCTTCAAACTAATATTTCCTGTGAACCAAATATGTTTTGCTCGAAAGGTTTGTTATCTATGAGCGTGGGAATGAGATTGACGTTCTCAAACCAAGGCTGTAATTTCAATTAACGGTTATTCCCCATACAGCTTCATATCCGACCTTTGTATACCAAACATGAGTGGTATGTTTCTATATTTCTCCTCGCTTTTGTATTCAAATAATTCTAAGTCAAACTCTTTTATGAAAAGATAATTTACAAGTATACAGTTCAATTCTTTGATTTATTCTCTACACTTTATTATAATAATATTTCATTTTTGGGCAATGTATATTATATTCCTAAATTACGTTTCAAACTTGGCATAGTTTTGATAGCAGTGTTGTAGTAGGAACATAAAAACTGGTGTTTTCAAAATAAGAAATTTGAAATTGATAAATATGCAACGACTTACCGAAGTCCGTTGCCTAGAGCTAGACTAGTTGCGCGCATGCGCGTCAGAACCGACCTTCAAGTTTGACCTACAATTAGAAAAGAGTATAGTTCAGAGTCCCGACCTATCAACTACACGCAAGCAGCAGGTCAAAAGCGTCCGTCGGCGACGAAGTTCTACGCTCACTCTAATCTTTCTAATTATGCCATAAGCAAAGTAAATTAACTTTTAATTACAATCGGTAATCGTGTAACGTGACATTATAACCAATCGCGCACTCGTAATGAATATTTAGCGGTATTAAGTTTGGTTCGGTTATAGACCTATCGCGTACTACTGGTGACTAGTGAATAGATTAAGTTAAAGTGATATAGTTTAGATTTATATATAATTAATTAAGCGCTTGTTAAAAGCTGGCAGAATCGGATTTGCAGGGTTCGGGTAGAGGCAGTCGGTTAAATTAGGCTTAATGATCAATTAATCCCTCTGGGCATCTGGGTACCGTCCATTTTGCATCGACACTTCCAGTCACGACTTCCATTATTTTACGAAGTCGGTGCAAAAACACGCTGACTAGGCATTCCCAAATAAGATCAAAGGGATAACTGGTACAGTAAATGGTAGCGAGCAAGGTTACGTCCCGCATTAAATGATAGCAGGACCTAAGTGACGTCCCGAATTAAATGTTGAAGCGTTATTAACCCTAAAAAGCAATTTCATTCATGTCAGACTTTGCCTATATTACGTCATCACTTCCGCCGGTAAAAACCACGTTTTTTATTTTTTGCAAGCTAGTCACCAACTAACCGAACAAATCCTCTTAATAATAAACTTTATCAACAAATACTTTAATACTAATTATACACGTTGTCGTTAAAATTTACCTTATTTTGATTTCTACACCCAGTTCCATTTAGTGTGAGTCATAAGGTTGGTATAGTGTTTCTTTTGTTTATATTTCCTGCTTTATTGGTGAGTACATAAATTATTATTACTATATTATAATAAGCTGTGCCTTACTTTATTCATATTTGAAAGCCAGACTACTGAACTGAGAGTCTAACAAAAAGAACTTTAATCGACCTAACCTCTCAAAGAAAGTTGAATATTGTTTAATAGGCCTAACCAATTTAACACTACCTTGGGTAAAACGAACTTTGTGTTTTGTTACATAGCAACACCCTAACCAATAAACTATAAATATACCAATCTATATGATTTCATTGTAAAATTTATTAACATAATACATTTAGGCCTAGCCTGCACCAGTGTGCTTAGTTTACATTACACATAATTTTCCCACATATATAGTGTTATTTACAACATTTGGTCTGTCAAATCACCAAGTTCATATAGTGAATGTGTAATCTGGCCTTTCATAATCTTTTCTACCAAAATAATTAATTTATAGTAGGCCTACAACAAATAACTCACCTCTGACACTCTTAAAATATTATATCTGTCAACAACAACCCAATTTTGTGTCTCTTTGTCAGTGATTGTGTTGGACAATAAATTACATGCTATTTTTCAAATAGTAATCCTTTTTTCATTGAAAGTATTGTAACAGTAACAATATTTTAAAAGTTTTACAATACTTTAGGATAAAACGCACATTAAGCATACAGATTTATAGCCTACCATTTTTGTGTCATACAACTGACAGCTGATAGTACTCTTTCTTAGTTTGGCCATCCAAGCTATATATATATTTTACAGTGTTGGTAATATTGTCCAGTTACTTTGCATATTTCAGTGTTTCATAGGTAAAATAAGTTTTAATAATTTTTAGGCCTAGTCTAATTTTGTCAGTGCTGTTTGATAGTATTTCAGGTGACGTAATATAATATAAACTATTCAAAATATATACACCTTTTAGCCATTTCAAACCACATATGGCCTACACCTGCTAGTTAACAGTAATTCAAGATCTTGTACTACATATTGGCCTATGACCTACAAACATAACAGCATGTTCATTACAACGCAGTGATCGACACATCAGGCCTATACTCAGATACTCAAAAACACATATAGCCTAACTATTTTCCCTTTTTAGAAATCTAAATCTCATTTCTAGTTCAACTGAATTGTAACACCGACATTTAAAGCAAAGCTGTATTGCAACATTGCAGCTAATTACAGTACTTTCAGAAAACATTGACTAATTTAATTACTCTTAAACAATTTTGAAATAGTTAAACTATACTTAACCTAATTCTTTACTTATAGATAAGGTAATTTTGTACAATAAATTCAATCAATGATAACTGTATTATAATTTCACAGCCTCAATTTTAATAATAGCCTATTACAAACATAGTTTCAAATAATATTCAATAACTTTAAACAAAAATAATTCCAAATGAAATTATAATTTTGTTACACCTTAACAATTCACCCAAAGTAAATGCACATTAAATATTGTTCAATTTAACCAATAAATAAGCTACAACAGTTATTATTAAGCTTACTATCCACAAATAGGTTATTAACAGTATATTATTTAGCCAAGGTATCGAAACGTCCCGGACATCTGGAGCTACAATATAAGTAACCGAACGCAGGTAAATTGTTTTGTGTGTTTATGATCTATTGCTTACAGGTACTATACTGCTATATATTCTTTATTTAAAGCTAATTACAGCTAATTATTACCTTCATATTTAATTTAATTCCCACACGCCTACCAGGCTTTTCCATTTTCAGATTGAGCTGGTGATTACAAATAAATAATTAGTCTATTTTTGTATTTTGTTGTTTTCAGAAAATTTTTTTTCCCCAGTTAATAGTTTTTAGGTATTTACGTCTCTCAGAATCGCAGCTAATTAATCAAATAAATTTTACAGCCAACAATATTTAATAAATCTTTATATATTACAAATAAAGCCAAACTTTTAAATAATTTAAGTAAATACTTCCATAAAACAATAGTTCTAAACAAATTTATTTCAAAAAAAAGTTTTCGTCCTAAATCAACAATAGTAAACCAACAACATATTTTATAATAACATTGCCGCCGATTGATTATTTCTCAAAACTATAACCACACCTTGACAACCATATAACCTATAGCAAATTAATAATAGTTACCGAATTTAACAATCAATCAAATATCAATAATGGAACACCAGACTCATACACAAACTGAACCGACTATGATTACTGACATTGATTGGGAACTCGAAGTACCAAAACCGTTCCCCTTTCCTATAAATATAATACCACCGCACAGGAAATGGATCGCCAAGTTGAATGTGTTCCAAGCCAACCGGTTGTTAACGTTTTGGGGTCTCACACCTGATATTTCTTTGGACGTGAATAGAAGGCGTATTCGTGAGCAGTTAGATTCGCACCTAGATAACTTGTACCAACCACCAATAACAAGTGTACAAACTTTACCGGAAAATAATAGGCCCAAAGAATTTACCCTTTTACACGAACCCCAACAATTGATAGCATTACCACTCACAGCTGTTAAAATGATTGAAGAAATAGGGCTTTTCAACGACCAGCCATCAAAACAGAATTTGGTTATACTAATAAAGCTCAACCGCATTGCAACACTTCACCAATATTGCGATAAACTTATTTTACTACACTTAATACCCAATTCTAAAAGTTTAGCTACAGAATTAATATACCAAGCACTCCATAATCAATTAACAATTAAACAATTTTCTATGTTTTACATTAACACTATCTATTCACCACTGCAACAACATACTGCCATCCACTCTTTGGTATACCGGCCACAGGCTGAGAACGAACCGCTTTGGGATTATACAGACGAAATAGACAATTATTCCAATTTGTTTTTTCCATCATTTACTCCAAAGCAACGTCTATCTATCATCCTTTCGGGCATGCTAACAAAATACACTTCTGTATTGAGAGCAATTGGGACATTAGGGTCCACAAATGACCTCATAAACAAGATCCCTTTATTGGAACACATTTATTCACAACAAGGTACAAATTTAATAGTAAACCCAAAAAAAGCATCAAATAAGGTTAATGAAACAAACCTTCTCAATATAAATAAAATTACAACTGCAGCACCAGGACTTCAACAACCAACGAGCACACCTCCACCTCTAATGTCCCTAAGATGTTCACCGCCACCAGTTTATCGAACATTGAGTAAACCAAGTAAAGTCTCAGCAAATCACCAAACAATCAATAGCAAACAATATAATTATAACCGACCAGCGCCGTCTAGACCAAATCCGAGGGGTCAGGCTTGCCGTATGTCATCCAGTGTGTTACTAAGTGAAACCTCACAAAGAAGTCTCCACCCAAATACTCCCAACCTAGCCACGGTCCCCCAGGGACCAATTAGGGTGTCGGCAGCCACCTACGACATAGTAACTGTTGTCGCCACAATTAATAATAATAGCGTTTGTTCCCTGGTCGACACCGGTTCCACATATAACCTAATTAATAAATCATTTTTCGATGCCTTAATCGAACAAAAATCAAGCGCGATTAAAAGCATCAAACCGGTTCGATTATCAGCAAACACGGCCAACAGTCAGAGGTTGGTTTTCGACACCCAGATACTCCTGCATATTAAGCTAGGGAAATTATCATGGAGTATCCCTTTACTAGTAACCCCAAATTTACCATATAAACTGATTCTAGGTTGCAATTTTTTGCGTAAAACGCAGGCATCCATTGACTTCCAGAGTCACGAGATCCGGTTCCCATATGCTTCTCCTTTAATTTGTATTATTACTCCCGACCACCAGGAACCATCTCAACTATTCCAAACAGGCAGTAATATTTCACCCCAAGAGTTGGGTAAAATTACTGACCTAATTGCTAAGTTTCCTGATACCGTCACCAGGAAGCTTGGCAAAACTAATTTGGTGGAGTATCACATAAATATTAATTCCCCTAAATTAGTAAGAGCGCGTCCTTACCAGTATGCCCCCCCCAAACTCAAAGCGTTACGTGAGCATGTCGATGATTTATTGGCTAAGGGTGTCATCACCCCATCGACATCACCTTATGCCTCGCCGGCCTTCCTGGTTCCCAAAAAAGGGGGTAAAACCAGAATGGTTGTAAATTACAAAGGCATTAATGAGATCACTGATTTGGAAGCAACCCCAATCCCCACATTAGAATCCGCCTTCCAATACCTGGGACAAGCAAAATGGTTTACACTATTGGACTTGAACCAGGCTTATCTACAAATCCCCCTCGATAAAGAATCCCGTCAATACACCAGTTTCGTTGTTCCTTTTGGCCAATTTGAATATAAATTTGTACCCTTTGGATTAGCCAGTGGAGGCTTAGTACTCACTAGGCTTATTGAAAGGATTTTTGGCGATATTAAGTTCAAATATGTGTTCAGTTTTTTTGATGACCTATGCGTCTATTCCGATGGTTCCCTGGACGATCACCTTAACAAGGTAGAAACTGTCCTCCATAGGTTACAGGCCGCCGGCCTAACTGTCAATCCAGACAAATTAACTGTGGCCTCCAATAATATTCAATTTCTTGGCCACGTTTTCAAAAATAATTCCGTCACCCTCCACCCCGACAGAGTACAACCAATAGCAGATTATCCCACTCCCAAAAACCTGAAACAAGTGGCCAGGTTTTTGGGACTTGCAGCATTTTATTCAAAGTTCATTAAAAACTTTGCCACCATCTCGAAACCACTCAACCAACTAAAACGCAAAGGCGTTAAGTTTGAGTGGGGCCCCGACCAAATTAAGGCTTTTGAGTCATTAAAAAAAGCCTTAATGAGCAACTTAGTTCTAAGACTCCCGGACTTTTCAAAACCATTTATAGTCCACTCTGATGCTTCAGGCGTAGCGTTGGGCGTGTCCTTGTCACAGGATTATAACGGCGACCTAATGCCGGTGGCCTTTGCCTCTCGCCCACTGAATAAACATGAATTAAATTATTCAACCATGGAACTTGAGTGTTTAGGTGTAGTTTTTGCACTCACCAAGTTCCAGCAATACCTGGAGCATAGAGAGTTCCACCTTTATACGGATAATTCAGCATTATCCTGGCTATTAAACCATCCCCGCCAAGTAGGGAAGTTAGCACGGTGGATTGAGTTCATCAACTCCTTCAAATTTACCGTGCAACATATAAAGGGAGCCGACAACATCGTTGCGGACTCTCTTTCTCGCCTTTTCGAGCCATCGGCTCCAACGGCAGTCCCCTTCCTACAACCCAAACGTTCAGTTCCACCCTTAGTTTCTGTATTGAGTCGTATTCCGGAGGCGTTTAGAGATATTCACCTCCACCAGCGGGAAGACCCAACGATACAGAAAATTATAAAATCACGACCACTCCCTCCACAGTTCACCCTTATTGACCACACCCTAATTCACATGGCCACCGGTCAACGTGCACCTCGGGTAGTCCTCCCCGGGAAGCTCATTGACATGGTATTCAAATACTATCATGAACTTCCTATATCCGCACACATGGGCATAGCCAAAACCTTTGCTCGTGTTTCCCAATTCTTCTGGGCTGAAGACCTAAAGGGTCAAATTGCCCAGAGAGTCAAATCCTGCATGAAGTGCCAGCGGGCCAAACAGGCCCCAAACACTCGTGTAGGAATGCAAGCTTCTGAAATCCCTACAGCCCCTTTTCAGAAGCTGTATATCGATCATGTCGGACCACTCCCTCATTCGAAGAACAGGAACGCATACATACTTACAGTAGTGGATGCGTTCTTCAAGTTCACCCTTCTCTTCCCAACAAGGAACACAAAAACACAGACAAAGGTCAACATATTGACAAAGAGTGTTTTTTCTTATTTTGGTTTCCCCAAGTTCCTTGTTTCTGATAATGTCCCATCTTTTAAATCTGCCGTAATGGCACAGATGTGCCTTGAGTACGGCATCAAGCATATATTTACCACACCATATTACCCCAACCCATCCCATGCGGAGAGGGTTAACAAAAACCTGAAGGTCGCTCTCCGCATCTTTCACGCGCAGCACCAGACTAGCTGGGACCAAAATATCCATTGGTTCCAGCTAGCTTTCAATACTGCCCCCCACCTTAGCACCGGTTCTTCGCCAGCTGCTATTTTTCTGCGCCACAACCTTTCGCTCCCCATCGATCTAGCGTGGAACATGGACCAGTTGGTCCCCCCTCCACCCCAGTTGGCAAATGACCAAGTATGGTCACAAGCATTAGAGAACCTGACCAAAGCTCACCGGGCTCGTCAGGCTACCTATAATAAGAACCGGAAACCCAACCCCTACAAGCCCGGAGACTTCGTGATGTGCCGAGAGCATCATTTAAGCAATGCCTCCAAGCGCATCAATGCGAAGCTTCTCCCATTGTGGTCGAGACCGCTCATTGTCGAGGGCTTCACTACACCCGTCACCGTCAGGCTGATTGACCCCCGGACTTCCAAATTGGTCAGGACAGCGCACATATCCCACCTCAAAAGATATTTCAACCCCACAGGTTACAGCCGGTCAGTTAATTGACCCAGCAGTTTATTTCTTAGTTCTACATGGCAAACACCCCCCCAATCTAATTATCAACCCGATCGTACCGACCTGCCTTTGCCGAACACCTGGCTCCGATCGGTGATATTAGATTATAAGCTATTTCTTACTTCCTATTTCATTCTTCTAACTTATAACAATAGCACACACCTCTAATCTATCGATAGTTTCGTTCGGTCGATAGGTATGGCTTGGGTAATCTCTTACGAGGGCTTACCTCTACCTAACAAGACGTAACAACTATTCGAAGATTAGAGCCTTTTTTCAGATCCATCAAAAATTTTTTTTCCCCATTACATTTATAAGGTCTCACCAAACGTCCAGTCGTTTTTATATGTATCGCCGTGTGTAACCAGCTCCTTTTCTTAGACTATTATTTTTAATTTTGTTCATTGGATATAATATTAACTTCATTACATCATTTTTTTTTATTCTCAAATAGTTGTTATGAGCTTTACATCGGAGATATTTGGAAATGACGACGACTTTTGGAAAAAGTAGTTAGGCCAACTACCAGAGAATCTTTATATTTGCATCCTCTCAAAACCTTCCTTAACTTAGAGTCAACAACAATATTTACATCAAATTTTTTTTTATCCCAAATCACCTATCCACCCACATCAGAACATACAACATTTCGTTATACTATCTACTATCTCTTTATTATCTATCTACCACTCTGGTCTGTCTTAGATTATAAGTTAGTTTTATATATACATATATTTATATATACATGTACGAATTTAGTATTTAAGAATTCGTTATAGTATTTAAGTTATTTTTGAAATAAATCGCACCCACCCCTTAATTACGTCGTGCTTTACAACGTACCGTGCGAACCAATCGACGCGAGATAATCCAATCCAGGACGACGCGTCGAGCTCCACGTAAACAATGATTAACACGACGTAAGTTACAAAGACGTCATGTAGAATGGGAAACAACAATTTCTTTCAATTAATCTTGCGCATGCCAAAGGTAATTTATTAAATTTCGTGCCTCGAATTGTACATTTTAAAACCAATTCCTATACTCTATCCATTCCATATATATATTGATATTTTTGTTGTGTCTCATGATACACATTTTTGTGTATTAATGGTTGTCGTTTCGCCAGTTTCAGCCTACCAGCCGAAACTGTGCCCTAAATATTAATTAAACCATATATTGGTTTTTGTGTTTTTTCTTGTTTGTGTCTTAATTTTTGTATAATTTTTTGGTCATCTTTTTATAAATCTATTAACTTTAGCGTATACACCCAATTTTATAATTTTTCTTCTGCACTAATCACCGCACTTGCTTTTATTATATAACGCGAAAACCCAATAACCTTTTAACCATCCTTTACCCAAAAAAACCTATTAATATATAACTTCAATTTATCTCAATTATGTCGCGTCATTGGTGATGAACAATTTTGGTAATTTAATTTTAAGATATCCTTAGTAAATTCAATAGATTTAAGAGAAAATTCTAGTTCATAAGTCAAATAGATTACCTACAATAAATCAAAACCTATACACCTATACCTATACACCTATACCTAAATACCTAATTTACACCATTACCTAACCTTTACACTAAAAATAACCTCACCTAACAAAAAACCTAAAACTAAATTACCAAACTATCATAACACCTTACCTAAACCAAAAATTCGTAAGGATCATCACCAACAGAAATAGATTATCAACAACTGCCACATATATGACTCAAAGTAAAGAAGCCCAGCGGAAGATCAACAACCAATAGAGACAAAATCTACAAAAAAAAAAAAAAAAAAAAAAAAAAACCCATAAAAAGTATTAAACTTCGATAGCAACCGCACCATCATCATTCTTTCTTGCTGGTTAATGAGCATATATATCTACAACTTTTCTTCCTACGCAATAGTCAGCAAACGAATTTACACCCATCCTAAATTATCCTTTTTATTACTAAATCCTAATTCTACATTAATCCCTTCATAAATTCAACTACAACCAATTTCTCCTCAATAATATCACTCCTTTCAAATTTTTCCTACACCAAAATATACCAATATCTCAAAACATTTCAATCCATCCTTCAACCATGCCACTTAATCCTCAATAATACTCCCACCTAAAAAACCATAGATTAAAAATTTAAGTTAAGTACCAACCAAAATTAGTTAATAGTATTATATGTAAAAACCACCAAATTCACCCTATAACCTCAAGCTATTCCATCACTCTTTAGTGTAATAACTTTTTAATTGTACATCCCGAACAAAAAAAAAAAAAAAAAAAAAAAAATATAAAT
>JAGFPH010014673.1:0-10661 GCA_018207615.1 Philaenus spumarius | reverse complement strand
AAAAAAAAAAAAAAAAAAAAAAAAAAAAAAAAAAAAAAAAAAAAAACAACATAAAAAAGGGATATAAAAATCAAAGGCATGTGCCATATCAAAATTTGTCATCACCACGAAAATAACAGAATTAACCTAAACTATTTACCAAACACCAAAACCTTAACCATAATATATAACAATCCATACCTTATCATAATTAAATTATCAACGTACCGTAAAACATTAAAAGAGCAAGTGCCAGGGAGAATACAGCATTCGTTATGCCTCCCTAGTTTAAAAACCAGTAGAATCAATATAATATCCTTAAATTATAGTCTGGTCGCGATTAGGGCGTCTATTTTCTTATATTTGCAGATAATTCAATTGTCTATTAAATCTGCCATAACCTACCATCCTCTAACCCCCAATACCTCACCTAAAATTAATAAATTTTTTTTTTTTCTCGCAAGGGGGGGAGGCTGCAACGACTTACCGAAGTCCGTTGCCTAGAGCTAGACTAGTTGCGCGCATGCGCGTCAGAACCGACCTTCAAGTTTGACCTACAATTAGAAAAGACTGAAAAGAGTATAGTTCAGAGTCCCGACCTATCAACTACACGCAAGCAGCAGGTCAAAAGCGTCCGTCGGCGACGAAGTTCTACGCTCACTCTAATCTTTCTAATTATGCCATAAGCAAAGTAAATTAACTTTTAATTACAATCGGTAATCGTGTAACGTGACATTATAACCAATCGCGCACTCGTAATGAATATTTAGCGGTATTAAGTTTGGTTCGGTTATAGACCTATCGCGTACTACTGGTGACTAGTGAATAGATTAAGTTAAAGTGATATAGTTTAGATTTATATATAATTAATTAAGCGCTTGTTAAAAGCTGGCAGAATCGGATTTGCAGGGTTCGGGTAGAGGCAGTCGGTTAAATTAGGCTTAATGATCAATTAATCCCTCTGGGCATCTGGGTACCGTCCATTTTGCATCGACACTTCCAGTCACGACTTCCATTATTTTACGAAGTCGGTGCAAAAACACGCTGACTAGGCATTCCCAAATAAGATCAAAGGGATAACTGGTACAAATATGTTTATACAGTTCTATTTAGAACTAAATTACAAAACTTTTTTACATTTATGAAAAATTTTTTTTTTTAATGTTTACTACTTTTTAAGTAGATTAAAGTTGACTTTTTCCTTTCGTAACTGAACATTTTTTGCTTCTTGAGTTAATAACTATGTAAATTTTACATCTGTCATTTTTTACTATCATATATAAATTCCTTAAACCTTTCTCTACAAAAAAACTGTGAAACACTTTCAGATTATGGTTCATTTACTATTTTTTGCAAATTTTTGAAAAAATGCTTGCAAACGCCAAAAAATCAATTTTCGTTAACATTGCCGGTTCTAGGGTTAAATTAAGATGCAAAATAACACGTTTTAGGCTTCCCAAAAGTACTTTAAAACGATATAGGTATGTATAATTTTCCACTTCTAATTATTATTCAGGCCTACTTTAGAATAATTTAGAATAGCAACCATGACTCATTCCCCGCCAAATATTTCCGTGCGATGCCTCTAACCTCATAGGCTTGGAACATACGGCGTTTTGTTTTACCGACTATGGATTAGTTACCGTCCCCGCTCATAAAAAGCCTCATTGGGATTCATTAAACTGAATTGTCTAGTTCATTAATCACGAAGTGTGTTATGTAATGTATTATTTCTTTTAATGTTTTATTGATATGAACAGAGAGCAACTCTCGCTTTATTGTTATTCCATCACCGATTGAAAAGGAAGCAAAAAATATACTTATTTTCGTTCGTCGAATCAATAAATAAAAGAAGAGAAGATTTTAGAGCATTCTACACTGTCTTTCCCGATTTGAGGAATAGAAGAAACATTTTTCAGTTATTTAAGAATGTCGGTTTCGTCATTTGACGAACTGCACACGCGGCTGAAGGATAGTATTCTACAAAAAAATACTAAAAAAATTAAAATTTGCGTGTATTTTGTCACATTCGCCACTGTTTCGGTGGAGACGATGGAAAATCCACCGATTGTAATGGCAGCGAGCGGCTGCACAGCTACCGTCAGCGGCAAATAAACAGATCGTTTATTTTTCCGACGAATGTGTATGCTCTAATACTCTCCTTCGCGCCACATTTGATGTGACGGCGACGGCAAATAATCTGTGGCGGAAAACACCGTGTGCTGCCTTTAGAACACTATTATACTTTGATAGACTACACTGCATCTATATAAAATAAAGTGTCAGTGCCCATTTCAACAAAAGATAATGTCAGCAATATATTGATAATTTATTGTAGCTTAACATTTGCATAGGTGTTTTAATATAAACAAAGTCCGAAATATTTTTTCAATAGGGGGGGGTTATAACCCCCAAAACCCCCCCCCCCTGGTTACGCCTATGATGACATCATATTCTCATATCAAAGAAGCTGATACATATTAACATGGTTAAAATCAATTGTAAACCATTTAAATAATACCTAATTATCAACAAATTGAATTTTAACAAAATGTGGATCCGTATTAATAACTATTCCAAAAGTTAACGAAAAATCAGTACGTACTGAATACTTCAGCCTAGTAAACCGACCAATATACAACAAGCGGACGAGGCCTACATCATAGGTATTAATGCGCCAACAAAGGAGGGCGTCCTTTTCAAAAGTCTTCAATAAGTAAAGAAGCCAAAGTGTGCTAACAAAGTTTCGATCGATATTTATGTGTTAAAACAGTTTGTTAGAGTCAGTGTAAATAAAACAGAGACTGGTATACTCTGCTCATCAATAATTCAAACATTTAAAAGTCAAAAACAATGTAGAAAACCTAGAAATAACCAATTTCAATTTTGCAACAAAACCGATGCTATTATTTTTTTTTTTTTAATACGTTAACTTCAGTTATTAGAATCAGACATGTGTAACTATAAAAATAATACGATCATGCAGACGAGTGCCTACCCCGAGGTTAAATTAATAACTGTCTTTATGTCTTGAACCCAAGTATTTATTTACGTCTGAACTAAGCCTAAAGGCATATTTATAAAAACAATCCTGTTATGTTTTATCAACATTAAAAAAGATCTGAGTCCTATATCAACATGCTATACTAATAATTGTATGTTAAAGAATTAATAATTGATTAATTTACTGTGTTAATATTAACATCATCTTTAATTCTTATTTAGTAATACTTGAATCTAGAAATTAAGAATCTATAACAATTAAATTTATATATATTCCAAATTAACCCATTGGCTTGAATTGAGTAGGCAATAATATTCCAATAATGTTCCAAGAGGCAATAATATTTCATTTAATAGTAGTGGTAGTACTTAAAGAAATATAGAGAAATGTGAATTTAAATACAATTATAATAATATATTAAAAAAAGAAATAGATTGAATAAATTAAAAGTTACTTTAATTTATAATTTGGCTCCGCAACGTAAGGCAATTTAATTTGAAAAGAAAGGGATACAGAAAATACTTCTTTAATTTATAAACCCCAAAGCTAAGATGGTAAATAATGTTAAATGTTCAAATAAAATTGTTTTGTGTATTTTATAACAGCAGTTATAATAAAGGTTAAAAGAACCAACAAGGCTCAGGTCTACACTTTAATAAAAACCTAACCTTAAAGATAGGAATTTAAATAATTGCTACAAAGTTTGAAATCAGCTGTTAATGGAAATATTGTTGCAAAACATTATTTTATCTGTTATTTTATTCAATTGGTTGCTACGGTAATAAATGTAAATACATGTGATGATTCATCAGTATTCCGACTACATTTACAAATATAAATAAAATAAACGGTACCGGTATCAGGAAACTAACACATACTTTCTCCCTCATTATAGGAACTTAATTTTTTATTTTTAAGAGTAATTTTCCCATAAAATAACGGAAAACCCAACTTTTCTCAAAAACGGCTTGAACGATTTTGATAAAATTTTTATAGTTTATAGTACTTTAGGTCCCTAATAAACTATAAAATTTTAATCAAAATCGTTAGAGCCGTTTTTGAGAAAAAGTAGATTTTTCCGTTATTTTAAGGGTTTTATATGGAAAATTACCCTTAAAAATAAAAAATTCACAAAAATGAAAAAACCGCCTGGAGATACCGTGAATTAGTACCTAAATACCAAATTTCATCAAAATCGGACGACTGGTTTAGGCTCTAGGTCTGATCACAGACACACACACAGACATCACTCCGAAAACCACTTTTTTAGGTTCAGGGGACCCAAAACGGATATTTCCACCTAAAACTCAAACTCGAAAATTTTGACGAATACAATACTTTCTCCATATACTATGGTATAGCGGGAGAAAGTAAAAAGTTTTTATCAAAATGAATTAAAGCCTATGTTACTCAGGGATAGTGTAGCTTTTTATTAGTAGGTCTAAAACTATTTTTTTCAATCGGTTCAGTAGTTCCAGAGATTACCCCTACATACAAACAAAAAAACATACTTTACCTCTTTATAATCTTATATATAAAATTCTCGTGTCACAATGTTCGTTCCCGTACTCCTCCGAAACGGCTTGACCGATTCTCATGAAATTTTGCGAGTATATTGAGTAGGTCTGAGAATCGGCTAACATCTATTTTTCATACCCCTTAGTGATAAGGGCTACGCCCCAGTGGCCCTCAAAGTTTCAATGTTAATCTTATGAAAGGTCTTCTTAAGGAAGAAGAAGAAAGATTTCTTTTGATTTTATCATGGGCACAAAAAACAGCTGTTCGTATGAAAAGCTTAAAACAGCTGATTTTTATCAACAACTGATTTGGATCAAAAACTGAATATAATTTTAGGTTAGGCCTACCAATGAACATTTTTTTTTTTTTTACAATGAACTAAAACACTTGGGCTAATTATTAGTATCAGGTTGATTTGTCTATCCGTGCAAAGCCGGGTCGGGCCAGCTAGTATTAGTATAGATATTTATTTATTATTAGGAAACAATTTTGTAAGTTTAAAATGATTCAGGTCGAAATTCTCAAAATTGACCCAGTATAGCCCAGACGTGACTGTATTTTGTTATTGAGCGTGAATCAAATAAGAAATTGTAGCAAATTTTAGCATACAAATATTTACAGGATACAACATGATGTATCTAATACAAAATGAAAAGGACACATTATTAGATCTATAGAAAGGTGATATTATAAGTAACGGCTTCAAAATTAATTCTATGTATATTCTTTTAGGAATATTTAGTCATAATTAGAATGTAGTAAACCATTTAATGTAATAAACTAGGAACTAATGTGACTTGCATAGTACTCAGGGCCATCCCTGGGGGGGGGGGGGGCAAGTGGATCAACTGCTCCAGACGCCGCATCATGGAGCTCCATGAGCTGCCAATAAAAATTGTTTATTGCCTTCCGGGCGTAAAGTTTACTTTGCGCTGCCATCAGACAATAAAATCATATATATTCTTATTTACCAAACATTTATGACTACTAGTCTATATTGTTTTTATAAAAACGAGTCCGTAGAATGAGTTTAACCCGGTACGGTGAAGGGCGCCCAATGTAAGCTTGCTCTGGGTGCCTACATTCCTAGGGACGGCCCTGATAGTACTAGAAACAAAGCCAGTCTACACAGATTAACGATATATCGTAATTTAAAGTCATATTAAAATAAGTAAACAACTTTATAAGGAAAGTAAGATCATCAAATTCCAGAAGAAATTTTAATATGACATTCAAGTATAATTAACAAGGAAAATAATATTGTAATTTGAAGTGTTTTACAAGTAATCCTCTCCAACCAAAAATTACTACTATCAGAAGAGCAATGCCGTTGTCGGGTAATCCTCTCCAACCCAAAATTACTACTATCAGAAGAGCGATGCCGTTGTCGGATAATCCTCTCCAACCCAAAATTACTACTATCAGAAGAGCGATGCCGTTGTCGGATCAGCACTGGAGGGCGATGGAAGAAACCAATCAAAAGCCACTGCTATGCAAAAATAATAGACTCGACCCTGAAATTTTGAAAAAGAAAGCGCCAGTTGAATAGAGGGACCCAAGCCATCAAGAAGTTTTATAGTGCACTTTATGAGTAGTGTCCCGTTATTAAACCAAATTTCTACTAGAACTACATTGTTAACAGACAAACAACAATATACTTTTATTAAAGCACTTTTATAAATTTTTATTAAAAATATAGTGAAATTTGCCAAAATTACTAGACTCTGAACTTTTTTACATCAATTTGGCAATTACGATTTAAACTTTTAAAATTTGGAACTTGACAATCAATCTTAAATATAATCTGTTAATATTTTTTATACATAAAATAAATAGTTTGTGATTTAATTTATATTTTTACTAACACAGTACAAGGCCTCCTCCTGAGATAATTTAATGAAAATTCTATATGAATATGAACTATTTTCTATGAACTTTGAAAGAGATTTAGTGTTTTCAAATGAGCTAAGGCCAAGGTAAATAAAAACAATATACGGTAATTCCAGTAATCCTTCGACATTCGCGGACTTGGTATTCGCAATTTTAATTACAGTATTCGCGGTCGATAAAAAAAGAAAAAATACTATATAAATAGCAATAAAGTACTTGCAAAATTCATAAGTTATTATAGTGTAGCACTCTAATTATTATTGTATGAATTTAATAACATTGTATAAATACCACGTCGGCGAAACACTCGCAAATACAACAAAACATACAAGATGAGATTTCCCTACAATATACCTCTGCGTGAATACAAGGTGGACTTGTGCAAATGAAGGTCAATGGCTGTGATTTAAGTTGGAGACATCAATTTAGTGTACAGCAAGTCAAATTAATTTTAAAGAATTAATTAAAATTACAGTAGCCTAAAATATTTTGAAAGAAATTAAGTTTTTACTACGTTTTATCAGTCATAACCAATATTTTCGCTACTGTCAGTGAACGATAGTTTGATGCCTTGACATGACTAAGTTATAAAAATAGACAAACCCAGACAATGAACGAGCAAGTAGGGATGGATAAAGGATTCATTGGTAAAGGTACCATTATGAGAGCACTGACCTTGAGGGGAGAGTGAGATAACAAATGACGCTCCAATAACTTATAAAATTATCAACTCTGTAGTCTACATTCCAAACAACTCGGCTCAAATACTAAACCTTTCAAAGACTTTTTTTTACCATGTAAAAGCGAAATCGCCGGTCAGCGTATAACAACGACTGCCTATATCTTATGTAAATAAATTAATTGTAGGTATTAGGTATTAGTACATAATGTTTTAAAATTGTCTATATGTCAAGAACATAACCCCCTTTTTCTATAAAGATTTAGTTTTCGTTATTCACGGTTTTGTTATTCGCGGCAATTTGTCGGAACCTAACCGCCGCGAATAGCGAGGGATTACTGTAATCAATATAGACAATTTGAATAATATCAACTACAAATAATTTTATCTTGTAATGTTTATTTTTCAAACTTGATTGACAGTATCATTAGTGTATTTCAATGTGTTGGAACCTGTTTAAATATGTATTATTCAAAATAAAAACTTATTTGTTTATAATGTGAATAACAGGAATTGTTTAGTTTTCTTCTAGATGTTCAAAGAGTACTGTGGTGAATTTAAAAAATTAGAAACACTGAAGCCACAACCACAAGTTTGGTGAATAAAACTACAAAAATAAACTGGAACACATTTATTAATATAGGTGTTCTAGTTCCCTGATGTACATTTCGGTACCTAACCAAGTTACCATCATCGGAGGGTTCTAAATCTAAAGTTTAGATTTTACTTTCTCACTATACTATAGTATAGAGAAAGTATAGTGATCGCAAAAAAAATCGATGTTGAGATTTTTGTGGAAATATCCGTTTTGGGACCCCCTGAGTCCAAAAAAGTGGTTTTTACAAAATGTCTGTCTGTATGTCTGTATGTATGTCTGTATGTATGTCTGTATGTCTGTATGTATACAAAGCTAGAGAGAAAACTATTCGATCGATTTCAACCAAATTTGCACCAGACATGTCAATTAGGCCTGTATAGATGCACGAAAAAGGGTTTTGAAAATTTTTGAAAAACAACCCCCTTTTTGGCCAAAAAACCTCAAAAAAATCAGTTATTATTTTTTTATAAAAAAACGGCTCTAACGATTTTGATAAAATTTAGCTTATTTGTAGCCTTTAATGTGCCCTACCATATTCAAAAAACCGCATCTTTCTAAAAATTCTCGTTTAGCTAATAATAATAATAATAATTGATTTTTGGGGGTTTCTTGGCGAAATGGCGAAAACTATCCGATCGATTTCAAACAAATTTGCACCAGACATGTCAAGTAGGATTATATAGATGCACGAAAAACAGTTTTGAAAATTTTTGAAAAACAACCCCCTTTTTTTGCAAAAACCCCCAAAAATCAGTTATTATTTTTTTATAAAAAAAAAGGCTCTAATGATTTTGATAAAATTTGGCTTATTTGTAGCCTTTAATGTACCCTACCATATGCAAAAAACCGCATCTGTCTAAAAATTCTCGTTTAGCTAAAAATAATAATAATAACTGATTTTTGGGGGTTTTTTAGCAAAATGGCGAAAACTATTCGATCGATTTCAAACAAATTTGCACCAGACATTTCAAGTAGGCCTGTTGAGATGCACGAAAAATGGTTTTGAAAATTTTTGAAAAACAACCCCCTTTTTGGCCAAAAAACCCCCAAAAAATCAGTTATTATTTTTGTATAAAAAAACAGCTTTAACGATTTTGATAAAATTTGGCTTATTTGTAGCCTTTATTGTGCCCTACCATATACAAAAACCCGAATCTTTCTAAAAATTCTCGTTTAGCTAATAATAATAATAATAACTGATTTTTGGGGGTTTTTTGGCCTTAAAGGGGGTTGTTTTTCAAAATTTTTCAAAGCTATTTTTCGTGCACCTATAAAGACCTAATTGACGTGTTTGGTGCAAATTTGTTCGAAATCGATTGAACAGTTTTGTCTCTAGATAATAATAATAATATTTATTAGTTAATCTCCAACTTTAATAAAAAATCACCTCTCCTACCCCACCCTACAAGTCTCAGTGAATCTGTTTAATAATTTAAATATGTTTGTGAGAAAGTATGTGCCAGTTCCTGGTACCGTTTATTTTAGTTTATTTTAAATTCAGTGGGTAAGAATGTGGTGAACTATAAAATATGACATATTATGACAGATTTAGTTTATATAGAATCAGCTGTTCTAATATTGTTGTATCATATGTTTTATATTTTTGGTTTTGAATGGTCACATTTAATTCAATTTAATAGTTGAATATAGATATATAGGTGGCAGTTGATAAATAAAATAAACAGTTTGTGATTTAATTTACATTTGGTTATGTCAGAACGAGTTCCCTGTCCTAAGATAATTTAATAACAATTCATCAATTGGAGTTGATGATTGACCGCGGCAGGGCTAACATGCACCAACGCCGTAAGATTTGTATACAGTACCGTAGTTCCGTGTTTTGTGATTTTTTAATGTATTTAAACAATATTTTATTCCAATGAGCAGTGCTATGTTTTATGTTGTAATTTGTGTGTGTGTTTGTACTTTTTATTAGCGAATTTCCATTGGCCCTTATGGTAAGACCTAAGGTCGGGAGTAGCAAATGAGCACCGATCATGGCCGCCAGAACACGTTTTGGGGTGTCATTAAAAATCATATATATATATATATATGTAGGCCTATGTATATATGTGTTCGCACTCTAGCGGCCGCATTTTAAGTCCAATTTGGTTCAAATTTGGTACACATTGAAGCGGCCAATCGACCGATTCAATTGGGGTTAATTAAATACATTAATTAAAATAAATTCAAATTCATAATGACAAAAGATTAAAGCCAAAGGGTGAATAAAAAAGCTGCCCAAAATTAAGACAAAAAAGTAGTTTCCAATGTGAACAGAGTCTTTATAATAATTTTGAAGAATTAACTAAAATTGTGTTAGTTGAATACGTACAGAAGATGACGTATGCTTTAGCGACAAGATCGAGCCAAAAACTTGCAGGATAAGACAGGCATAGACTTGTCCAGTCTTGTCTAAATTTGGTTGAAATGATATAACATTGAAAAGATAGTGGTTGGTAATATTATTAAAAAAGTTGTTATTATTAGATTTATGTTGAAAGGAGAGTTAAATAAGCAAGGAGTAATAAAAATAATTTTGTTATAATAAGTTGTTAAAAAGTAATAGACATAAATGTAAGCGTAAACAAATTGAATTGGCAGAATTTGAATAAAATCCAAAAACAAAGTAGAGGCATTTGTAGAGTTAAAAAGGGTTAAGAAAATAAAGTAATACAAAATATAAAGTTATAAAGTTGAATAGCTAAAAAATAAAGTTTAAAGTCATTCTTGGGCATAAAAGGGCCAATAACTCATAAAGTTCAAATGTAATTAAATCACAAAAAATAGGATTTAATAGAGTCAATAATAGGGCATAATCAAGCCAAAGTTCAAAATAAATAAATAAGTAGTTTTGTAAAAATAAAATAAATTAATAAGAAACTTTATTAATTCAAAATAAATACAAGGGAGAATAATAGAAGGGAAATATTGATAAAATAGGGTATATATATGTGTAATAAATTGTAATGCCATGTGAGATATGAAAAGAG
>JAGFPH010014672.1:0-22974 GCA_018207615.1 Philaenus spumarius | reverse complement strand
CTTTTCGTCCAACGAAAACGAACTGTTCGTTGAAAAAAGTACAGTTCAAACAAACTGTTTGAAAAAAACAGTTGGCGTTTCTGTTCTTTTCGTCCAACGAAAACGAACTGTTCTTTGAAAAAAGTACAGTTCAAACAAACTGTTAGAAAAAAACAGTTGGCGTTTCTGTTCTTTTCGTCCAACGAAAACGAACTGTTCGTTGAAAAAAGTACAGTTCAAACAAACTGTTTGAAAAAAACAGTTGGCGTTTCTGTTCTTTTCGTCCAACGAAATCGAACTGTTTGTTGAAACAAAGTACAGTTCGTACAAACTGTTTGAAAAAACCAGTTCGCGTTTCTGTTTTTTTCCAACGAAACGAACTGTTCATTGAAAAAAATAACATTTTGAACAAAAAACTGGTTAAATTATTGATCAGTTACTTTTTAGAATCGATCATTTTACTGTAATAGTGTTATCGTTTTGTTACATGCGTTTACAAATAATAAGTGCTATTCAATTGGCTACTTTCTTAAAACTGTTGTATATGTAATGTAGAAATTAAGTTATATTCACATTTGTTATTACTTTACCGACTTCTTTAAAGGTATTTCATAGTTTTAATAATTTTATAAATATTTTGGGTGATAATTTTAAATAACCAAAACAGTAAAAAAACAAAATGTGCAGAATAATATCCTATATTTAGTTTTTTTAGATCAACAATTTAAAAAAAATTATTCTCGTTCGAAAGCTCTATAAAAATTGTTACTTCCTGTCATAAAACGTGCTTCCGGTTGTTTGATTTTGCCGTGTACTCGTCTGAACGACTTTGAAAACCAACGTGTGTACCAAATTTGGACCAAATCGGATGTACATATATTTATAAAAAATTAAAGGCATGCCAAGACGTGTTCTGACACCAAGATCGGTGCTTAATGCCACTCCAACCTTAGGTCTCACCATAAGAGTCGTTTTGGAAGGGTGCAGACCCTAGGAACAGCTCATCTTTCCTATAGAAATTCGATAAAAACTTAAATGGGTTGTAAAAAATCGAATTCTTACCATTACTAGACGTTTAAAAACCATGAAACAAAGGCGACAAACTTAATTTATGGACACCAAATGATCAACCCCTCCCCTGGTCATTAACCAAACGCCTTTTATCGAATTTGAAACCCGTTTATAGGTTGGAAACTTAACAAGTCTTGTTTCCAATAAAGTCTCTCAGTCGTGGACTTGATTGTGGAGGGAGAATAGAGAGAAGAAAAAGCCATCAATCACATCAGCAAGTGGCTGAAGTTATTGGCAGCTGTGGCTGAGAAAACGGTTTGTCAGCAACACTGTGGGATTTAATCAAAGTCTGTGTAATTGTATGGTCAAGTGGGATAGTTTGTGATCGTAAGCTTTAGTAGGGAGGGAGAATGAATAAAGAGAAGTGGTGTATGTCCTTTGGCGTAGAAATGTTCAGGTTCTTTCCATACGTTATTTTTTATATTGGGGGACATTTCAAATCTGGACTGTCTTGATATTAAAAAATGGTGTGTCTGAAACCTACTTGAAACGCATGTTTTGTTAGATTCCATCACTATTTAGAAACGAAAACTGCTATCTTAGATTTGTAGGAACTTTGGTGTTCTCTGTGGACCAATTGGTCAGTCAAACATTTTATAAAAATAAAAGAAAAAATCATTTTTGTATAAAAAGAATACTATTTTTTACTCCATTCAATAATGACCAGTTCTAGGGTAATTGTTTTTGAAAACCCGACGAGACAAAAATCTTTGTTGCCTATAAAAAGAAATCAAGACCCATTTAGCTGGATGAGTTTACTGCGTCTGATATCTATAGTAAACCTAACTTTGTTGAACCTCGACCAACGATTATCTATATATTTAAAAAAAATTCCTGATTTTAGTTCACTCACTTCCTGAAGTTAATACTTAACCGATTTTGATGATTTTTTTTTATTTAAAAGATAATTTCCAGTTCTAAGTCACTGTGAAGCTAAATATTTGATTTACACTTTTACTTTAGTTTTATTCCGAGTTTTAAGAATGCATCAGTAGCCTATGCTACAACTAGGCTAAATAGGAAATACTGTAATTTGATTTTAAACAGCTGATAAACTAATTGAGTTTCAAATAAATAAGTTGTTTACTTTAAACTTACTCAAATGTCAACAGATGATTTGATTTAGGTTATGTTATTGTTGGTGTGATTTAGGTCTGATTTGTAATGTTTATTGTTGATTCAGTAATCAGCTGTAGTCTCTAATATTTTCATTGACAGTTTATTTCAAATTTTAAATCAATTTTTAGGTTAGGTTTTTATTAAAGTGTAGACCTGAGCCTTGCTGACTATACAACGGGTTCCAACGGCACACAACGGGTTCCAACAGGGAGTTGGGGGGACGGGGGGTTGGCGTGCGGAGCACGCAGGGGTCTCCCCTAGTATTGTTGTAAAAAGTAAACATTCTGTAATTCTACTATATTTCATATATTTCGTGTATACGTGTTCTCTATTTAGAGACATTAATACAACCAAGTCAGTAATGGATGGGACAAGACAAAGTAGTAGTGTCGTAACCTCTAGTGGCGCCCCACCTCTAGGCGACAGTCTGGGTAACTAATTCTTATCAGACATACCTATTTAATCAGTCATGCTAAACATTCTATCGACCTCTTTTACTTATCAACTCGTTCGCGCGAAACAGGTACGCTTCCTGTCTTTGATAGTACATGTAACGGAAGCCGACAAAGGGGACCGACTTGATTTGATTGGAGCAAAATAAAGGCTCCCAGTTAACGAAATAAAGTAGGAAATAATATGTAATTGATTTGAATACGTCTTGAAATAAACTGGGACCTGGTCATCGCACATTATTTACAAGTCAAGATAGTAATCATTTGATATTAATACATTTTTGGTATTTCATACGGTAAAAAAAACCCTTAGCGGATCACTAGTTTTTTGGTGGAACTTTGTAAGGGACTCACAACAATAAATAATTATACGTGTCAGCACATATTAAAAGTAATATACAGGATGATTCATGAAGAAACTGAGAAACTTTCAGGACGTGTTCTACTAGTGAAAATAAAGAAAAAAAGTTCATATAAACTTATGGTCGAAATGCTTGGTTTTCCAGTTGTACTCTATTTAGTTTTTTTTACAAAATACTTAGTATCTTTATATGTAGGAAATATATTTAACTCAAATTTTGGATACATATTTGGTAAGCTATCTTTGACGTATGTACAAAAACCAAAACATTTTTTCATATATCTTCAAAATGGCGGCCGTTTAAAATTTTAAATCTGTGTATAAAAGCGAAATACCACTCACTCACTCACTCATCACGATTTCTCAAAAACTACCGAACGGATTGGAATGAAATTTGGTATGTAGCTTTCTCTAGGGCCATAAGTGTTCACTAAAAAAGGGTTTTAAAAAATTGGAAATTTTAGGGGGGTATGGGGGGTAAAAATTACTAAATCACGATTTCTCCAAAATTACCGAACAGATTGGAATGAAATTTGGTATGTAGCTTCTTCTAGGGCCATAGGGCGTTCGCTAAGAAAGGGTTCCAAAAAATTTTGGGTTGATCAAAGTTATTAAATCACGATTTCTTGAAAACTACCGAACGGATTGGAATGAAATTTGGTATGTAGCTTCCTCTAGGGCCACAGGTGCTCACTAAGAAAGGGTATGAAAAATTTCGAAATTTTAGGAGGTGTTTGGGGGGATCAAAGTGACTAAAATCATAATTTCAGATCTTTTATTATTATGGCAATAGTGCTTTTATTATTTAAGATCTATATATATATATATATAAAAGCCAAATACCACTCACTGACTGAACACTTAAAAAGAATACAATTACGTTAGAAAGACTGAAAATACCAACCACCACGGGCAACGCCGTACGGGTCAGCCAGTGTAAAATATATCTCGAAAACCACAAACTTTAGAAGCACATTTAAAGAAATCAAAAATTTCCTTTTTAATGACAAACATAACGTTTTTTATTATTATTATGGGATCCTCTACTCCACCGCTGCCCGCTTCGCTCGCGGTGAAGCAAATCCAAAAAGATTTTTGTGATATTATGACGGAAATAATGATTGATTAGGACAGATTCACTTGGACGGAAGCAGGGTAGTGGGTCTAGCGGTGACAGACGTCCTGACGCATGCGCAGTAGGGCCAGAATTTTGTTTAAGTAAAAAGCTCTTAGATCGGGGAATGTGCATTAGTGTCACGGTTTTTTGTGTGAATGGCAGAAATAGTTACCCAACAAAATGTTAGTCTCAACAACAATTTTTGAAAACGGTTATCGCACAATAGACGTGAAGTCTTTCCTACAACCGGGCAATAATTGATTTCTTTTTTTGATTGTAACTCAGTGCCATTTAAACTTTTCCCAAAGTATCGAACAAACTGACAATAATGCCTGGTGTCGCAGTACTACGGTGTGATTAAAAATTGATAGCGCGCAGCCATGTGTTTCGTATTTTCTTGATTGGGTCCCTTAATTTAAAAGGGTAAAACTGAACCATTATCCCATTTATCTGTCTGGCTGTCACGGTCAACTTTTTAAAGAAACAGATAAAAATAAAATTGTAGCGATAAAGCATGTCAGCCAACATACATTCCTACGATAAAATGAAGAAATAATTCGACCCCGCAGCTGAACCGCTAACGTGAGTCGAGCGAATTTTCAAAATCATGCTTATATCATTTTGGGGTTTCAACCACTGCTTGGGAAATTGGTTTGCTCGTGAAGACGTTGAATAGCTGCCTGCGTGTACGAAATATATAATTGACCGAGCGTAAGCGAGGTCTCCGTTTTAACTTGACCGTTCGGCATTTCGTCTGTGGGTCTGTATGTCTGTGTGTCTGTCTCACGATTACGGCCAAACGCCTTGACCGATTTTGATGATTTTTTGCATGAATGTTCCTTATTCCTAGGCCGAGCCATGTATATATACGGTTTTTTTCCATTTTTCATTTTTAACCGCTTAAATTAAATAAAAATGGTGGCCGAACCGTTTCTCTCAGTGTAAGCTTTTTTCCAAAGCCAGTTTGTGGCTTAACCGTAAGTCGAATTTAAAAACTAATAACATTTTTCTAAAAGCAAATTAAATTTTAAACAAAATTGTATTCTTGATTTTTTTCCGTATCTCTAACGGTAAGCTCACAAAATGGCCGTAAACTTCGAATTTGTTAAAAATCGTCCAAGTTTTTGTATTTCAACCATGTTTTTATACGTTTATTCTAAACCAATTCAAAAGTGTTCCATAGCTTTTTTGTAGATAAAGGTTTAAAGAATTCATACATGCCAGTAAAAAAAATAATTGAAGTAAAATTAAGAAAGTTATTAGCTCAAGAAACAATCACATTCAAAAACGAAAGGAAAATGTTTAACTTTAGGCCTACCGGTACATAAAGAGTAGTAGAAATTATTGTAATTTAGTTCTAAATAGAATTGTATAAAAATATTTATCAATTTCAAATTTCTTATTTTGAAAACACCAGTTTTTATGTTCCTGCTACAAGACTGCTAACAAAACTAGGCATGTTTTGAATAGTAATTTAGGAATATATCATTTGCCCAAAAATTACATATTATTATAAGAAAGTGTAGATGATAAATCAAAGATTTGAACTGTATACCTGTAAATTATCGTTGTAAATATCATAAAAGTATTTTACTTGAATTACAAAATGAGATGAAATATCGCGGCGATAAAAGACATACAAAAAATGACCGTAGGACACCGTGGGAAGTGTTGGTAGCCTACACGGGTTGAGATCACTATCACGACGTTTTAACATTGTTTGTTTTCATTATTTGTAATATTGGAATATGATATGGAACTTAAGTTAACTTATGATACATTGTTAAGTTTGAGCTATTTAAGTATGTAAATATTTAATTGTATGTTGTCCCTCTATAACGCGATATTTTTAGCTATCTTACGCATTATTAATCTAAATAAAACACAATGCCTCTAAAAGAAAATCTTTAGCAGTTAAAGCTCAAGAAAAGAAATAAAAACGAGAACTAGAAATCCCGGAATCGCGGGAGTTGTAAATAATGTTTCACTGGTTAAACCTTGTGCTTACTCCTTTACTGGCACACTATTTTTAACCTAAGCTCAAAACCACATTTGTTATTTCAACGAGCGAGGTCTACTGTTCACAGAACTACTAGTTATAATTTGTTTGTAACTCGGCCTCCAACATCGGCTAAACCGCTTCTTCGTTCCAATCGCAGCGGAAAACTTGGCTGAGTGAGTTTGCACCTCGACCATGTGGCCTCGGATTTTTTACTGATTTGCTTCGCTTGCAGGGGCAAAAGAAGCTGACCAATGATAAAAAAAAACACCTAGTGGATTTGAACCAAGTACTTTTATCTTATTTTACGTTTTGGTCGTTTTTGGGGGAACCTAGCTATAAGGTCTTGTAAAAAAACTAAATTTGTAGAACAATCAAGAGTATTCAACAGTATTGCATGATTAAATACAAAACTTGTGGAACGATTGGAGTTTGAAAGTCTTCTCTGCAGTTTATGAACCTTTCAACTATTTGAAGCACTCACTATTGGTAACGCTCCGGCAATACCACTTAAAGCTGGACAAATAAAAGACATAACAGCGTTACTTTTTCACTCTAAATTTTGCCCGACCTCATCCTTCATATCATACACCAATACATTAAGGGCGTATCAATTTTTTTTAATAAACTAAAAGTTTATTGTTATAATATGTGTACATTAATTGTATTTATCCGATAACCTGTCAAGGAACATTTCAGATATCTCGACTTCGCATTTAAGGTAAATCTTTGTGTCTTGAAAACTTTAACATCTAATAATCTTAATGTATGTGCCATCCATAATTTGGGCTCAGTACGCATTCCACTTTGTTTCTACTTTTGGATGGTAACAACACATCCTTAACTCAGAAATTTGAAATTTTGATTTAGAGTTTTTTCAACAATAGAAACGACAATTGGAGAAGTTGAAACTGGAGGATTGGTGGAGCTGGGAATCAGGAAATTTCTAGTGACTCAGAATCTGATCAAGACGCTGACGCAGTAGACAATAAAATGGTTTTAAAACATTTGACTGTATTTTTGTTAAAATATCGTTTTATAAGATTTTAAAAAATCTTTCATGAACTGAAAACTATAAACCTGTATCTAAGAACATGATATTTCATAACATTTTAAATAAACGGTACCAGGAACTGGCACATACTTTCTCACAAACATATTTAAATTATTAAACAGATTCACTGTGACTTGTAGGGTGGGGTATTAGAGGTGATTTTTTATTTAAGTTGGAGATTAACTAATAAATATTATTATTATTATCTAGAGAGAAAACTATTCGAACGAATTTGCACCAAACACGTCAATTAGGTCTTTATAGATGCACGAAAAAAGGTTTTGAAAAACAACCCCCTTTATGGCCAAAAACCCCCAAAAATCAGTTATTATTATTATTATTATTAGCTAAATGAGCATTTTGAGAAAGATGCGGTATTTTGCATATGGTAGGGCACATTAAAGGCTACAAATAAGCCAAATTTTATCAAAATCGTTAAAGCCGTTTTTTTATAAAAAAATAATAATTGATTTTTTGGGGTTTTTTGGCCAAAAAGGGGGTTGTTTTTCAAAAATTTTCAAAACCCTTTTTCGTGCATCTATACACTGTACAGGCCTACTTGACATGTCTGGTGAAAATTTGGTTAAAATCGATTAAATAGTTTTCTCTCTAGCTTTGTATACATAGCCTACAGACATACAGACAGACATTTTGTAAAAACCACTTTTTTGGACTCAGGGATTCTCAAAACGGATATTTCCACAAAAATCTCAACATCGATTTTTTTTGCGATCACTATACTTTCTCTATAATACAGTATAGGGAGAAAGTAAAACTGTTTCTTGTTCTGAAAACTACTAGTTTAAATGTGTGTCACAAAGTATTATTACATCATGTAATGAAGCTTCCAACTCTTTTCATTTTCCTTGTCAATAGTAGCTTCTAAATATGTTTCTACTTTAGCCTAATCCCTTATTGGGGAAAACTCATAAGCGTTTATTGCATAGAACACATTTAGGACGTTCTCCCCAAAAGGCCTTATAAAGTACCTACCTTGTAATTTTACTTTCTCACTATACTATAGTATAGAGAAAGTATAGTGATCGCAAAAAAAATCGATATTGAGATTTTTGTGGAAATATCCGTTTTGGGACCCCCTGAGTCAAAAAAAGTGGTTTGTACAAAATGTCTGTCTGTATGTATGTATGTCTGTATGTATGTCTGTATGTATTCTGTATGTCTGTATGTATACAAGGCTAGAGCGAAAACTATTTTATCGATTTAAAACAAATTTGCACCAGACATGTTAAGTAGGCCTGTACAGATGCACGAAAAATGGTTTTGAAAATTTTTGAAAAACAGCCCCCTTTTTGGCAAAAAACCCCCAAAAAATCAGTTTTAATTTTTTTATAAAAAAAACGGCTCTAACGATTTTGATAAAATTTGGCTTATTTGTAGCCTTAATGTACCCCTACCATGCAAAAAACCCCGTCTTTCTAATAATTTTCGTTTAGCTAATAATAATAACTGATTTTTGGGGGTTTTTTAGCCATAATGGGGGTTGTTTTTCAAAATGTTAAAAAAAAAATTCGTGCATCTATACAGGCCTAATTGACGTGTGTGGTGCAAATTTGTTCGAAATCGATCGAATAGTTTTCTCTCTAGATAATAATAATAATATTTATTATCTTCTACTTTAATAAAAAATCACCTCTCCTACCCCACCCTACAAGTCACAGTGAATCTGTTTAATAATTTAAATATGTTTGTGAGAAAGTATGTGCCAGTTCCTGGTACCGTTTATTATTTATCTAAAAAAAATACGTTTAGCAATCCAGTTAAATGGAATAGTGTTGAATAAGGTTCAATTGTTTTAAAGTTTACTAAATTATATACATTTTCACTGCGTATGTGTAAAAACTTTGAAGCTACATATCTCGAAACGCTGTTTTGGATTATAAGCCCTTGTTGAAGCTACCTCCTCAATTTTAATTTCGATGAATCTGAAACAGCTTTTGAATACTTTAGAACGTGAAGTACGGGGTGTGTATTTCGCAAAGCAACAAAAACCCATTATAAGCTAGTAGAGCTTCAACGTGAGATCAGTTAATGTTAGTTAAAAGCAATTTCCCATTAAATGCAAATGATTTTCAGTGATTGGTATTTACTATAATGGATCATTTGCACACCATCACTTCCGTCCTTGCTTACAAACCGTTATCATATCGAATAGTGCAGTGGTTATTGTAAATAAACGGTACCAGGAACTGGCACATACTTTCTCACAAACATATTTAAATTATTAAACAGATTCACTGGGACTTCATAATTGTTGGTGGGGTAGGAGACGTGATTTATTAAAGTAGGAGATTAACTAATAAATATTATTATTATTATTATCATCTAGATAGAAAACTATTCGAACGATTTCGAATAAATTCGCACCAAACACGTCAATTAGGCCTGTATAGATGCACGAAAAAAGGTTTTGATACATTTTGAAAAACAACCCCCCTTTAAGGTAAAAAAAAACCCAAAAAATCAATTATTATTATTATTAGCTAAACGAGAATTTTTAGAAAGATGCTGTTTTTTGCATATGGTAGGGTACATTAAAGGCTACAAATAAGCAAAATTTTATCAAAATCGTTAGAGCCGTTTTTTTATAAAAAATAACTGATTTTTGGGGATTTTTTGCCAAAAAGGGGGTTGTTTTTCAAAAATTTTCAAGCCCGTTTTTCGTGCATCTATATAGGCCTACTTGACATGTCTGGCGCAAATTTGTTTGAAACGATCGAATAGTTTTCGCTCTAGCTTTGTGTACATACTGACGGACATTTTGTAAAAACCACTTTTTCGGACTCAAGGGGTCCCAAAACGGGTATTTCCACAAAAATCTCAACATCGATTTTTTTTGCGATCACTATACTTTTTCTATGGCCTGCTATAGTATAGTGAGAAAGTAAAAGAACGTAGTTATTATTTATAGAGAAATTCTATGCAATAGCCAACTAAAATAATGCTTCTTCCATGCAAAGAAACAAATATTAATAATAATTGATTGTAGCTATTGTCTATATTTGGTAATGCTGGAAGAATCTTTGAATACAAACTTACTATAAAACTGCTGTAGAAAACTATATAAGGAACTAACTATGTAAGGTTTAATAATAGTAAAATTCAAAGTTTAAAAAACACTTCGATCTTGTGGCCTCGGATTATAGACTGCTTCGTTCCGCTAGCAGCAGACAAACTCGTTTTGAGAGTTTGCATCCCGACCGTCGGCCTAAGTGGATTTCAACTTTGTAATTTTATAGCATTTTACATTTTGTTCGTTTTTGGGGGAACCAGATGGGCCATAAGATCGTATAAAAAAACAAAATGTGCAGAATAATCGGCTAATTATAGGCCTATTTATTTCAGATAAATCCCGAAAAAGTTTTATTCTAGTTCGAAGAATCTAAAAAAAGTTTACTTCCAGTTGTTGAATTTTTTTGGCTAACGATATCGTACGAGCGACTTAGAAAACCAATGTGCATACCAAATTTGGACCAAATCGGACGTAAAACGCTGCCGTTAGAGTACGGACACATATATTCAATTAATTTTTAGACACCTCAAAACGTGTTCTAAGGACCATGATCGGTGCTCATGGACCACTCCCTTAGGTCTCACCATAAGAGACACTGCAATAGTTCATCTTTTCTATGAAAATTCGCTAATAATATCCTGTTACTAGAAATTTCAATCACCTGGTTTATTAGCGAGATATTTACAGGTCCTCCCGAAGCGAGCAAACGATTCGCTGCAACCCTTGACGCCAAAGCTTAACATAGAGTTAAATCATAATAAACAAACTTATTTCTTTATACTAAGTATATTTTGTTATATATTATTTTCTAGTTAAAAGGTGCCCGAACTGCACTTTGTATTGATTTTATCAATAACTAGCTGACCCGTACGGCGTTGCCCATGGTGGTTGGTATTTTCAGTCTTTTTAACGTAATTGTATTCTTTTTAAGTGTTCAGTCAGTGAGTGGTATTTGGCTTTTATATATATGGATCTTAAATAATAAAAGCACTATTGTCATAATAATAAAAGATCTGAAATTATGATTTTAGTAACTTTGATCCCCCCAAACCCCTCCTAAAATTTCGAATTTTTTCATACTCTTTCTTAGTGAGCACCTATGGCCCTAGAGGAAGCTACATACCAAATTTCATTCCAATCCGTTCGGTAGTTTTGAAGAAATCGTGATGTAATAACTTTGATCCCCCCAAACCCCCCTAACATTTCGATTTTTTCAAACCCTTTCTTAGTAAGCACCTATAGCCCTAGAGGAAGCTACATACCAAATTTCATTCCAATCCGTTCGGTAGTTTTTGAGAAATCGTGATGAGTGAGTCAGTGGGTTTTGGCTTTTATATATATAGATTTGTCTCGATTTTGTTCGCATTTACGCAAAACTACAGTAAAAGTTTCATCTCAATAGTGCATGTAGTTTCCTAGTTAAACCGATACCTCAAATCTTTACGTAATATCGCTGAAATATCCAAATATTTCTATTCATTTTACCGATAAATGTAACTCCTGCCTTAGAGCGTATGTCAACGCCTTAGGAAAGTTTGCCTCATGGAATTTCCAGGAAATATTTCGCCCGTTCCTGCACTTTGTGCTTTGCTGCAAAGAATTGCTTTCCGCGGCGGAGGAATTTAACTGCAGTTGTTTATGAGAATTTTTAGAATATTTCGTAACAAGTAGGTCGCGTAATTTCTTTGAACAACGCTTTGTGGCTGGATCGAGTTTTCGTGTAAGGAAATAGGGCGATGGTATGCGCTTTCAGGCTGTCTTGCGCCTAACAATTGTTGAATTTTCTCAATAAGAGTTGACTTCTGTTTTATTTTATCTCAGAGTATTACTCGTTTATTCACAAAGTGGTTTTCAGTTTGGCAATTAAACTGCAAAAGTTAAAAATTATTGCTCATATAATTGACAAACAAAACAAACAAAAATTGAATTTTGTGTAAGGCGTGGCGGGATGAAGTGTATATACAGGGTGTCCGAAGAGGTAAGGTAAAGATTTTAGGGTTCGGTTCTATTACTAAAAAAAGAAGAGAGAAAAAAAAAAGGCAGTCGTGGGAATGCCGACAGAAGTTTTATATTATAAAACTATAAATCGTCGGATATATTGATGTAATCCAAAATTGGATAATTATTTTTATCTTGTCTCGTTTAAAATTGAAATCTAAAAAACATAAACTTGATTGACCGAGCGTAAGCGAGGTCTCCGTTTTAACTCGACCGTTCGGCATTTCGTCTGTGTGTCTGTCTCACGATTACGGCCAAACGCCTTGACCGATTTTGATGATTTTTTGCATGAATGTTCCTTATTCCTAGGCCGAGCCATGTATGTATACGGTTTTTTCCCATTTTCATTTTTAACCCCTTAAATAAAATAAAAATGGCGGCCGGACCGTTTCTCTCAGTGTAAGCTTTTTTCCAAAGCCAGTTTGTGACTTAACCGTACGTCGAATTTGAAAACTAATAACATTTTGCCAAAAGCAAATTAAGTTTTAAACAAAATTGTATTCTTGATTTTTTTCCGTATCTCTAACGGTAAACTCACAAAATGGCCGTAAACTTCGAATTTGTTAAAAATCGTCCAAGTTTTTGTATTTCAACCATGTTTTTATACGTTTATTCTAAACCAATTCAAAAGTGTTCCATTGCTTTTTTGTAGATAAAGGTTTAAAGAATTCATATATGCCAGTAAAAAAATTATTGAAGTATAAAATTAAGAAAGTTATTAGCTCAAGAAACAATCACGTTCAGTAACGAAAGGAAATGTTTAACTTTAGGCCTACATAAAAAGTAGTAAAAATTATTGTAATTTTTTTCATAAATGTAAAAAAGTTTCGTAATTTAGTTATAAATTGAATTGTATAAAAATATATATCAATTTCAAATTTCTTATTTTGAAAACACCAGTTTTTATGTTCCTACTACCAGACTGCTAACAAAACTAGGCCTGTTTTGAATAGTAATTTAGGAATTTTTAACCTAAGCTCAAAACCAAATTTGTTATTTTAACGAGCGAGGTCTACTGTTCACAGAACTACTAGTTATCTATAGTCAAATAATAATACAATTATTTTAGGTTAGGCCTATACTGAACCAACACATGTTTCTTTAATGCATCTACATTCATTGCAATAGATAGCGAGCAAGTTAGCAAATTTAGACATTTACAAAAAAATGAGAAAGAACTATGTCCATTTTAGAGGTATCACCAAGCACTTTATTAACACAACTTACAAAATTAGGAAGTGTAATGTCCATTTCAGAGGTATTACCAAGTAAACTATTTTAACACAACTTACAAAATGAGGAAGCATAATGTCCATTTGATCGGTGCTTGTCGTGACTAATTAACCCATACAGCTATTGAATTAACCAATACATAATTATTTTTAAATTTAAATGTGTGATACAGCTTTAAACTACACGCATTTAAAATACAATTTATATGGGTATAGTTAGCCCTGACGGTACGGTACGGTGCCCGAGATTTCATTCGTATACCCACGCAAAAAGAAGTTTTCGTTTCAAAAAGTCCAATAAACACAACTCCGGTAGTGCTTAGTTTTCGAATCATCCACCATTTTGGTTTCTTTACTGAACACTTAAATATCTTTGGAAATAGAAAAGATATTGACCTCAAATTTTGTGTACATATTTAATTTATTACGTAATTTTTTACAATTTTACAAAAATCCAGAACGTTCTTTTGTATACTTTAAAAATGGCGGCCATTTAAAATACTTAATGTCAAATATCTCTAAAACCGCTGACTTTACCGATCAAATTTAGGATACAAATAAGTTACTTTAAAAAACAAACAAAACAGTTTTTTAACTTCCCGCTAAGAAAATTGAAAAACAGGGAAGTTATTGGTTTCACCCCGTTTTTCGAAAATCGAGTATTCATCAGATCTCGACGTTTTGAGGTCCTAGGAATCTTCCCTGACCACTCCCGAGAGGGTGTCACCCTGTCTATGTATGTGTGTGTGTATGTAAGTATGTGACCCGCTTATAACTTTTGAACGGCTTGACCGATTAGATCTTACCAAACGGCGTTCTAAAGAGTTCCATCAAACTTAGATTTCCTGAAAATTTCAACTAATTCGGACCGGTAGGCTCTGAGAAATTTCGAAAAAACTAAGAAATAAAAAATTTTCAAATCAGTTTTTTTTTGGAATAACTTTTAAACGGCTTTACCGATCAATTCCAAAATCTAATCAGCTTTTAACCTTGAAAAGCGACGTCGATCGCTACCAGTCCGGTCAAAATCGGTTAATTCGTTCGTGAGATATCGTGAACGAAAGAAAATCAAAAAAAGTGTTTTTTCTCAATTTCTCCGAAATTTTATATCTGAAAAATTTTTGTTGTCGATTCTTTTAATGGACTCGAAAAACTGCATCGATTGCCGCAAATCGCATAAAAATCGGTTGATTCATTCGCGAGATATCGTGAACGAAAGAAAATCACAAAAAGTGTTTTTCCTCAATTTCTCCGAAACTTTTCATCTGAAAAATTTTTGTTGTTGATTCTTTGAATGGACTTAAAAAACTGTATCGATTGCCGCAAATCGCATAAAAATCGGTTGATTCATTCAAAAGTTATGGCAGTTCAAAAATAGTGTTTGTTGTAATTAAACTTAGCGGGAAGTTACATACATGGATGGCCTTTAGGGTCAACTGTTTTCCAATTTTTTTTTATTTTTCCCGTAGCTTAAAAGGTAACCGAGTTATTGTCTAAAAACCCAAAAAATAATTATTTTCTGTACTGTTATTGTTATTTCCGTATTATTATAGGCAATACCAAGAAATTATGATTTTAGTTTTCATTTAATAACTCAGTTATCTTTTTTTGAGTTACGGAAAAATAACAAACAATGTTTTGTTTTTTATTAAAAATTTACTTTTTTTGTTTCCTTTTGTTGGTGCTAAATAGCCCTCCGTTTTTAAAGAATCCAAAATAACGTTCTGGATTTTTGTACAAGGAAAAAGGTTATGTAACAAGTATGTACATAAAATTTGAGGTCAATATCTTTTCTATTTCCGAAGATTTTAAGTGTTTAATAAAAACAAATTGGGATAATTTGAAAACCAAGCACTTCAGGACCTATGTTTATTAGACTTGTTTTCTTATTTTTAGTAGTTGCATCGCCTCCTAAAATCTTTACCCTTCCTCGTGGGATACCCTGTATATTTGGCAGTAAAACATTCCCCTTGAAAAGCGTGAGTTTTCATTTTCTCACCCCAATAGTTCTTCTCCCTTTTCCGACGTGCATTGCAAATTAGATAGTAGCTCGCCTAGTAATTGGAAGAATTGTGCATTGCTAATAAACCCACGCGGATGGTATAACGATTTCATAACTATACAATATTTATCGAAATACAATTATCACGACCCATTGCATTTTCTCCCGTTAGGGGTCGTTGAACGATCATCTGAATTTCTTAGCATACTGGCAGCATATATCGTTTATATGGTCTACCGAATTCCCAATACATTTAAAGAATTGCAAGTTTTACCTCTAGTGTATTGTCTGAAATTGAATAGTTGCAAACTTACTCTTCGACTCTTTAGGCGTAGATTAAACATATTTTACACAGATCGTGGTTTACCTGAACTTTCCTTCCCAGAATCTGTGGTAATAATTTCAACCAAACGCTATTAAAATATAGGAAGCAAATTAACTCTAAAATAATGCGAAATATTCTGTCAAGTTAGCTTATCGAAACACACCGTAATGTTTTATGGCTTCACAATGCAATGAATGCCAACAAGCCGACTGTTGAGCCAAAACACACGTCTCTCACAGCTGTTTGATCTGGTCTTATAATAGTTGCCAGCTATTAAGACGTCAATAAAATCACACGGGCACCATCACCTCAGTAATGTCACGCTTAACGCACGTGTACTGCAATTCCAGGCGTTGTGACTTACTCGTTAAAAAATAAAAGTAGCAAGTCTTGATGTTCACTTTTGGAAATTCAGTGGATCATATGACTCCACGTTATCCTTGTGCGTATTTATTGACGGGCTTGGAAATTTATTATAAAATATAAATCTGTGATCTGGTATTCGTCGTATGATGAGAAAGTCAGAACATCCACATATACACATATTATGAAATCATCTATTCTCAGTTCTGCTTACAGTAACTGGTAACAGGTAATCTATGTAGGAAATGTAACCTTAATATTTTTTTTTCAATATTGTCAGTGAAATAAATTTTTTAATGAGTCCTAAATATTAAGTCGTGACATTTAACAAATTTGTTTTACCAGCTTCAGTTAAGTATATGTGTTTTCAGCCTTTTATATGCAGTAGGAAGTACAGTAATATGTTTTAAGCAAACAGTGTTTTAAAGTTTTTAAAGAAGTATTAATCTTGAGCAATGTAATTTTTGATGTTGTAAACAAGTATTAAACTTGATCAGAATGATTTAAAAAATTTGTAATTAAGTATTAAATTTGAGCAATATGATGTTTAAAGTTTTTAAGCAACTATTAAACTTGAGCAATATGATTTTTAAGTCGGTAAACGAGTATTAAAATTAGACAATATGATTTTGAAGTCTGTAAACAAGTATTAAACTGTATTTATTTAACTTGAGCAATATGGGTTTTTAAAGTTTGTAAACAAGTATTAAACTTGAGAAAAATGATTTTTAAAATTTGTAAAGAAGCATTAAACTTGAGCAATATGGTTTGTAAACAAGTATTAAACTTGAGCAATATGTTTTTTAAAATTTGTAAACAAGTATTAAACTTGAACAATATGGGTTTTTAAAGTTTGTAAACAAGTATTAAACTTGAGAAAATGATTTTAAAAATTTGTAAACAAGTATTAAACTTGAGCAATATGGTTTGTAAACAAGTATTAAACTTGAGCAATGTTTTTTTTTAAATTTGTAAACAAGTATTAAGCTATAGTAATAAATAAAAAATAAATAAATAAATGAAATAATAATGTTTTTTTCGAAATGAATTGTAGCCTATGTTATTCGGGGATAGTGAAGCTTTTTATTAGTAAAACTATTTTTTCAGTCGGTTCAGTAGTTCCAGAGATTACCCCCCTATATACAAACAAACAAATTTTACCCCTTTATAATATTAGTATAGATCATAACAGCTAGTAAATACTCAAGATTATAGAAAAATAACTTACATCTAGCTCTTGTCGAACACAATGATAATTAATTGAATTAAATCCATTTGCATTGGAGTAATATGATGAAATCTTCGTAACAGACTTTTTGTTACTAAAATGTAATACAGATGTATATACTAGTCATATTACGAGATTTTTTTTAATTGTTCGGGTTTTTATGTGTCAAATGATATAGGCACGGGGATGGCTTGTTCTTTAAGGAAAAAATAGTAAAAAAAAACTACAAACATAGAACGCACTCAAAAACGCATTTTTATGCGTTTTTCCCGTGTTTTTTTCCAAAGTACCATTAATATCTTAAAAAATGTGCATTTATATGGAAAATTACAAGAGAGCAAAGTTATTTAGTATAATATTTCCTATAAGATAGCATTTTTATAAATTCAAAATTTTCTTTTGTTTTCCCGGAAAATGCGGGATAAGAATATATATAAATATGCGCTTTTCATGCTTTTTACCAAAAAGATTAAAGTGTTAATTTTTATGGAACATTATAAGAGCGTAAAGTTGTTCAGTGGAAAATCTCCCATATAAGATAGTATTCTTATAAATTTTAAATTTTCTTTCACTTTCCCGGAAAGTGCAAGTTGAGTGTGCATGTATGTATATGCGTTTTTCACGTTTGTTTTAAAAAAATGTTAATATTTTCGGAAATTTGTATTTTTATGTAAAATTATATAAAGCAAAGTTCTTTAACTAAAAATTTCCTATAAGATAGCATTTTGATAAATTTTAATTTGGTTGTGTTTTTTCCGGAAAATGCGGGAAATATGTGTACGCGTCTTTTTGCTTTTTTTTCAGCAAACTGAAATGATCAAATTATGTAGGCGGAACTCTGTAAGAACATTAATAATTATTGCAATTCAGTATGCCAGGACAATGGTTTGTATGCAAGGGTGGAAGTGATGGTGTGGAAATGATCCATTATAGTAAACGCCAATCACTGGAAATCAATTGTAATTATTGGGAAATTGCTATTAACTAACATTAACCACCGTGCTGCAACTGTGGCTCGCTAACAGGTTATACAGTATTGGGAACTTGTTAGTTTTCGTAAAATAAACCGTCCGAGGGCGTGTCCGACATTTTCTAAGCGGTAGGATTAATCATAACCTAAGATTAGTTGGTAATATTGTACCAGTCTTAGATAACGACAAAAAATTAAAACGGAAGCTATACTGGACCACATAGACTGTACATGTTCAAAAGACTTACATTGAAAACAAACTCGCCAAACTGCAGAAATGTCTTAGCTGATCACTTACAAAATTGTTATGATATATTGAGGTCAACTCAATAAAGGAAAAGCTAGATAGATTTAGGTTTATTGACCAAAATAAAAAAATCGCATGCCCTTAGTTACAAAGAATAAAAAAATTAACATGCCCTTAGTTACAGGAAATTAATTTTAAAAAAGTTTTGTTTACAATATGATTTTAATTAAATTTAAAAGTTCCCTCCCTAAAAACTTAAAAATTGAAAAACCCTCCCCATTAATAATAATTACAAAATTTATACAAAATTATTAATTATACAAATTACCAAAATTTAACATATAGTACCATGGATTTATCAATAAGTAACATTTATTTCGTTGGCCAACTGTAAAGCTAAGTACAATTAAATAATAAAAAATAAAGGCATTAAACGATGTTGTGAGACGTCTCTCTATAATAAAAAAAGTATGTAATTTCTAAAGAGAGTCCTTTGAGGACTGAGGTTCCAAAATTTGCTATAGCTCTCCTCCCAATATAATTAATTTATAAAAGACATATATTATATATTATAAAATTTTAACAAGACTCAAAATTGTAAACAACCTATTCCAAAAAACAGTTTGTTAGAATGTTCACTGCAGATTTTAGTAAAACGTCTTTATAGAGTTCATAGCTATGCTTTAGTAATTCTATTGTAGCTATTTCAAAACTAGGCACTGTCGCCGAAAATAATCATTAAAGTTGCATTGGTAGTCAGCAGATAAAGTTTTGTTTTTAGCAGAACATTTCTAAGTCTTCATACTGAAGTTGGACCAGTAATACACTGGGTTTTAGTTGAATAGGTCTTAAAAGAAATTCATTTTAATTACTAACGTACTGTCGATATATTCCCGACAAGACATTTACAATTTTAAGAACGGCATAAGGACAAAGCCATAACGTCTGTCGACTTGATGAACGAAACGGAAAAAAAATGGCTGCCCTTCAACGGAGTTAACGCTAGACAAGAGCCGGTCACGTGATAAACAGCTGGTCTGTTCAGATAGACCTATGACGCTATAAACTAGTGGTGTCTGTACCGAGTCGCCGTCTACCAAGATAACGGGAGCTACTTGAAAACTAGTAGAGTCGATAAGCAGACTGCATTGTCGGTAAGGCAGGGCGCCTATTACGAAACGTAATAATATGTCTAAAACAAGTTTATGATATTTTTAGGACTCTGACTTAGAGCTACCCATAAATACAAACCTAATCTAAAAATGATAAGTTAAAACAAAACTATTTCAAAGTATAAATCTAGCTGTTAAAAGGAATATCAATAGGGTAAATAGGTGATTATTGTTCGTCTTTTATGAAGCCACGATGGCCGTGGTTGTTAAGGCGTGAAAGCTTTATCAATCGTCATGGCAACCATCAATGGAAAAGTTCCGGGTTCAATTCCCATTGACCGCGAATAATTTTCTAAATGGTTTCTTAACAGACATCATTGGCTGTGGTTCGGATTCCACGTAAAACTGTAGGTCCCGTCTTCGTTAGCCTTGCAAAACAGCAGGATTATTATTAAAGGAGTGCGTTACCAGACCAATAAAACTACCACTATACATATTTAAAAACCAATGAGGAAATCAGTCTTTTCATTTTTGGCAGAGTTTTAACAAAAGTATTTACTCAACCCCCTTTTAAAATTGGGGTAATGCTGAGGGGAGGGATTTCAGGCGACACACATTCACGGTTGGTTGTGGAAATATTGGGGAACCGCTCGGTTAATATTTTTTAGTACGCCCATTACGGAATGAAAACATTAAACGAAGATAAATCGTGAACTCTGTTGATGTATCCGGGACCTGCCATTTTGTTTTGTTCCCAGTGACAAATGTATTGTCTGCCTTCACTCCGTCATGTTTAGGCGTATGTATGCTTTTTGTAGATTGATATTTTGATTAGCGTGGTTTTATTGGATGTGTTAATTTAGTTGAAATGTTCCAACTTCCATTTTGTGATATTTAATTAAACTTTCGCTCAAACGCCATGTCCGATCGGAACTGACAATTAAAACAGTAGGTACAATTTAGCAAATTCAATGTTTTTAGCGAATTTCTATGGGAAAGATGAGCATTGACCCTTATGGTGAGAGACCTATGGTCGTGAGTGGTCCATGAGCACCGATCATGGTCCCCAGAACAAGTTATTTTACGTCAGATTTGGTCCAAATTTTATGCACCCGTGTGTTTTTTAAGGGGCTTGCCACGCCTATGTTACTCCATTTTCTATATGCACATATGTTTCTAACCACATTAACTATATGCACATTTTCTCAAGAACCATATGACTTAGAGCAATACATTTTTAATCATTTGTTTAATCATACTTTTTCCTAGTGTGCTACATGACATTTTTGTAAAATTTTAGTTCTAAGTATTTTTTTTTTATCATTTCAAAAATAATTTGTAATTTTTCGGTTAAAATTTTCATAAATTTTTTTAGCAAAGTAAGAATTTTTTTTTTGAAATTCTCATGTAGCGCACTAGGAGACCATGTTGTGAGAAAGCACAAAACAATTGTCATCAATATCTTTATATATTGTCACAATATATTCTGAGACAAGTTACATCAAAGTCAAAAAACCTAATTTTCGGTAAACGGAGAAAAGCTGAAAATATCCATGATTCCATGATTGTCCTTACAGTTTATACCATTATGGTACTGATGACAGTAGATTGTTGATTTATAAACATTAACAGTAAATTTATTAGCAAGATATGAGCACTTGACTGCAACTGGCATAGTTTTAGGCCTATGCTTAGCCTAAACATAGTCTATATAGGCCTACAGACGTGCAAAGTCTAAAACTTGTTTGATATTTATAACAGGGTTAGTGTCCAAAGTGGTGTAGGCCTATTTGTTTTTGCAGCTAAGAAACACATTTTCATCAAACATGAAGATAAAAAACTGAATTAGGTTACGTCCTTTGAAATAAAACAAACAGAATAAATATTGATACAGAAGAAAGCGGTAGAACATCAAAGTCGTAGACGTTAGCTCAGTAACGACCTGGGCTAGCAACAACAAACAACAGCTGATGACAAAATATCAAACTGTTTTTTTCACAGGCACTAAACAGAAACACAGAGTAGCCAACGTGAGAAAACTTTACTTCATACAATTTATATGTATGATAATAAATGAACTGCTTTCGAGCGTTTAGCCCATCAAAACCAAAATTTTTCATGAAAACCAGAGTGTATGGGTAAAAACTATATTTTTTTTCACCAACTTCTAATTGAACTAAAAAGAAATAAAAAATATTACGTTTTTCAGTACATTCTGAAAAATAATAATCAATAATAAAAAAAATGTGAAAACTAATTTTTCCCTCGGTTTAAGTCCCAAAAAATCCAACAAACGGAAGTACTTTTTTTCGACCGGAAGTAAAAACGTTTTGAGAGTTTTCGTACCAGAATAAAACTTTTTGGTTTTTATCTAAAATAATATAGGAGATTATTCTGCACATTTTGTTTTTTAAACGACCTTATAGCCATTCAGAATCCAGGTCACCGATACCTCCACCAGCCTACACCAGCCTCTGTCCTAATCAATTGCAATTTGCCTATTCATATCCAAGTATGCAATAATCTGTTTGCATTTGCTTTGCCGCATGGATTGGTGAATGAAGCGAGCACGCAGCGGGCCTCTAGTGTTAATATACATATGTTTTTATTTTGACTTTCAACTCTGCCGACTATAATATGGTACCATTGGGGCGCCAAATAAACTTAATTTCACATTATTTAGCCTACATTTATAAAACGATTGATTTATAGTAGGCCAGTCGGTAGAGGTCGATTTATACCAAAAGTTCCAGTAATTTGCAATACGGCTGAATTTGTTTTTATAAGTTCATTAAAGTATGTAGATTAACATAAAAAAAGTTTACCAGTCTATCGATTTCCCAAAGTCGAAAATAAAATCGATTATCATTTTTTTCCGATTATTCTTAATATTTCGAGCTGGGATAGAGATAGAGGAAAATGAAAAATACCACCGTGTAGGGGAGGTATTTTTCAACAAAAAAGGTCATATGTATTTATTTCGTCCGAGCAATGGTTTGTCTGGAAAAAATTCGATAATGCAGGTATGTATTTTGCAGCAGGGGAAATCACTAAAAGGGGACATCTTATTCATATATGAAGCGTTGGCTCATTCTAAATTGGCCGAATTTTAATATATCGAATTGAAACTTGACATAGGAGTTAAAATATATATTTTAAACATTTATGCTGAGTCTCAGCTTGTTATCTTGAAAATTACCCGATCTAGAGCCACTTGACTTATTAATGGGTTTCTCGATTTTAGGAGTACCGGACCCACCAATTCATTTTAAACAGCTCCAGTTTAGAAAATTTTCAAAATATCAACCTGAAAG
>JAGFPH010014670.1:8165-22041 GCA_018207615.1 Philaenus spumarius | reverse complement strand
AAATATACCTGAGCTAATTTTTGCACTGATATTGCTAATGTGGTCATTCCAGTTCAACTTGTCATCAATTAGAAGACCCAAAAATTTTATTGATTGCACTTCTTCAAGTATACTATCACCTAGCATGACACTTGGTGTCAGATTTGAGCTAGGCTTTCTACTGAAGTTTATGTACTTAGTTTTACATGGATTGATTGTTAAATAGTTTTCAGCAAAATACTGTCCAGTGGCATTGACTTGTATGAAAGCCTTCTGCTCCAATTGTTGAACAGAATCTGCTTGAAAACATAGTGTTGTATCATCAGCAAATTGAATTACCCTATCCGCATTTACTGATGATGACAAATCATTAATATAGAGTAAAAATAACACTGGGCCGAGAACAGATCCTTGCGGGACTCCTTGTCTCAGCTCAGTCTCTTTAGACAGCCTTCCTGCAACATTGACACGCTGTGTTCTATTGGAAAGATATGAGTTTATCCATAGTAATGGAATCCCTCTAATTTCGCATTTCTTAAGTAACAAATTAAAATCAACACAATCAAAAGCTTTAGAAAGGTCCAGGAAAATGCTCATAACTTCCCTTTTTTTATCAAGACCTTCCAATAAGAAGTCCATTAACTTGACTACTGCATCGATTGTGGACTTTCCTTTTTGAAAGCCATATTGGCTACAACAAAGAATATTAAATTTATCTAAATATTTAAGAAGCTGCATTAGAAACAGTTTTTCAAAAACTTTACTAAATGCCGGGAGCATTGAAATGGGTCTGTAATAATTAATATCATTTCTTTCACCCTTTTTAAACAAAGGAAGGACCTTAGCAGATTTTAATCTACTTGGGAATTTACCTTCAGAGAATGAAGAATTTATTAAAACCTGAAGAGGTTTGGTAAGTTCTTCAGAACACTGTTTGATGAGCCACACAGAAACTTCATCAATATCAGTGGACTTTTTGTTTTTTAATTTCCTAATAGTTCTAGAAACATCCTCTTCATGCACAGGCAAAAGAAACATCGACGACTCCATATCTCTATTTCGGAATGAGTATGGCTTACAATTCTTACCTTGAAATAAATTTTGAGTGAAGAAAGTATTAAATAAGTTTGAAACAAGTGATGGTTCAGAATAGCTAACTCCATCAACCTCCAATTCCACATTGCCAGAATTAACATTCTGTTTGCGAACATCATTAATAATATTCCAAGAAGTTTTACTAATATTATCTGATTGACAAATTTGTTTACTTATTTCATATGATTTAGCTGCCACTATTACACGTCTGTATATTCGCTTGTAATTTTTGTAATATGTTTTAAATTCTTGGGAGGAAGTTGTTTTATATATTTCATAATACAATTTCAACCTCTCCGTGGATACCAGAATTCCTTTGGTTATCCACTTCTTTACCGGTTTGTTTTGCTTTGCTTTTAATTTAATTCTTTTTAAAGGACAAGCAACATTAAGAAAAAACATAAAAGTTTGGAAAAAGAATTCAATTTTATCATCTATGTCATTTAAGCCATCAAATCTCTCCCAATCTTCATTTTTCAGTAAATATTTTAAGTTATTAATATTTTCAGGGCTATAATCCCTAACTTGTTTAAAGAATGGCTTGTTGATGATTGGTGAGTATTTTAGATTAATTGCCTGTGCATAATGATCTGATATTCCAGACTGAATAATTTTGACTGTTAAAAATTCATGAGGGACATTTGATATAACGTTATCTATTGCTGTTGCAGAAGATCCCATCACTCTAGTGGGAGAATCTATGCACCACTTAAGATTATAGGTAGCCAAAAGGTCACGCAGTCTGTCTGTACACCTAGATTTACTTAAAACATTTATGTTCAAGTCACCACATATAACAAATTTAAAACTTTTAAAACATAACTTTTGCAACAGAAAATCAAGATGATTGAGAAACAAGTCGATGGCTCCACTTGGAGCTCTATATAGCCCTATTACGACCAATTCCCCCCTCTCGCAACTAAATTTAGCCCCTGTTATTTCAAAATCCTTTTCTACAGAAAGATTCTCATCAATCTTAAAACTATCAAAATGTATATCCTTCTTTGCAAAAAGCACTACCCCCCCACCTTTATAAGACGTTTTAGAAAACTGACTTACTAAATTATACCCTTCCAGATTAAAACAATCAATATTATGTTTATTGAATCCATGCTCTGTAATCACAAAAACATTAGGATTCATATCGGCACAAAAAAGATTTAAATCAAAAATCTTATTGGTGGCAAACTGTGCATTTTGATGTATAATTTTGAAAAGTGACCCTACCTCTTGGCCACCATTTGATGTGACCTCACATACATTTCCCTCCCCATCACTAACATTTACTAAACTACATCTCTTAAAATTATTGTATTATTATCAATTAATACATGTACTAAGTTTGAAATTGATAACTTAAGTCCCTAAGAAATAATGTAGTAAGTAAAAAACACATGCAGACGGATTGACGGAAAACTAAACATTTTAGGACAAACCTTCATGTAAACTTATACTTTCTCACTATACTATAGTATAGAGAAAGTATAGTGATCGCAAAAAAAATCGATGTTGAGATTTTTGTGGAAATATCCGTTTTGGGACCCCCTGAGTCCAAAAAAGTGGTTTTTACAAAATGTCTGTCTGTATGTCTGTATGTATGTCTGTATGTATGTCTGTATGTCTGTATGTATGTCTGTATGTCTGTATGTAGACAAAGCTAGAGAGAAAACTATTCGATCGATTTCAACCAAATTTGCACCAGACATGTCCAGTACGCCTGTATAGATGCACGAAAAAGGGTTTTGAACAATTTTGAAAAACAACCCCCTTTTTGGCCAAAAAACCCCCAAAAAATCAGTTATTATTTTTTTTATAAAAAAACGGCTCTAACGATTTTGATAAAATTTGGCTTATTTTTAGCCTTTAATGTGCCCTACCATATATAAAAACCCGCATCTTTCTAAAAATTCTCGTTTAGCTAATAATAATAATAATAACTGATTTTTGGGGGGTTTTTGGCCATAAAGGGGGTTGTTTTTTAAAATTTTTCAAAACCTTTTTACATGCATCTATAAAGACCTAATTGACGTGTTTGGTGCAAATTTGTTCGAAATCGATCGAATAGTTTTCTCTCTAGCTAATAATAATAATATTTATTAGTTAATCGCCTACTTTAATAAAAGTATACAAAGCTAGAGAGAAAACTATTCGATCGATTTCAACCAAATTTGCACCAGACATGTCCAGTACACCTGTATAGATGCACGAAAAAGGGTTTTGAACAATTTTGAAAAACAACCCCCTTTTTGGCCAAAAAACCCCCAAAATATCAGTTATTTTTTTTTATTAAAAAACGGCTCAACGATTTTGATAAAATTTGGCTTATTTGTAGCCTTTAATGTGCCCTACCATATACAGAAACCCGCATCTTTCTAAAAATTCTCGTTTAGCTAAAAACAATAATAATAATAATAATAATAATAACTGTTTTTGGGGATTTTTGGCCATAAAGCGGGTTGTTTAAAAAAAATTTCAAAACCATTTTACGTGCTTCTATGAAGACCTAATTGACGTGTTTGGTGCAAATTTTTTCGAAATCGATCGAATAGTTTTCTCTCTAGATAATAATAATAATAATAATAATATTTATTAGTTAATCTCCAACTTAAATAAAAAAACTCTCCTACCCCACCCTACAAGTCACAGTGAATCTGTTTAGTAATTTAAATGTATTTGTGAGAAAGTATGTGCCAGTTCCTGGTACCGTTTATTTTCTTCCATTTTGTATAAGGAATTATATCCCAAAGTCCTGAAAGGTTTTTTTAAAATCCTGATACATGCTTATTTTATAGGTACGTATTTTTTAATAAAATGAAAAACAAAATTAACATATTCATAAAACTAGTAGTAATACTAAATCCAAAAGAATATTAACCCTTCCCGCGCTGCTGAAATTTCGGACTGCTCACACTGTAACGCTACATGACCCCAAAAAATTAAGTTCTCAGTAAGTCAATGCAAATTTTTTTAAATTTTCTTATACCAAAAAATGAGACATGGGAATACGAAAATAGTTTTTTTAATCAAAGTTGATTTATTTGACTGCAAAATAAGTAAAAAAAAACTACAAAATTAGAAAGAATCAAGCTCGTGAAACCCACACTGTTTATTACTTATTGTGTAGTTAGGTTATTATAAAATATTGTAAGAATTGAAATAAAAAAAAGAACATAATTATAACCATGGTTGTGTTACATTGTTTTTACAGCTCAGGGTGTGGAATGGTACCCTTTGAAACACGCATCGGGGTGTAGGTTGAGCCGCGTGGTGCAGGTCTCGCAAAGGTTGATCGTTTCCTTTCTCATTCCTTGTTGAGCGCAAACAACACATCTGCAAGTGTTTTTTCTCTCCTTGCTTAAAGTGTTGTCTGCCAAAAAACAATAAAACAACGAACGCAGTACAGTTTCGCAAGGAGTCTGCACGGAACTGACTTGCGAGGTAGTTCGTCTACAGCGTTAGAGTCTCTCAAAACAGAGTGGTGCAGCGCGTCAAGTTAGGTGCTCCTCCCTAAACAGTCGGAATTCGGAGTCGATGCCATTATGTTTTTTAAGCAAGGGATATGTTACAAAATAACTGCTGCACTCAAGCGGCAAAACTGAAAACTATTTAGTCCTGACAAAACACTCAATGTTTAAAAGCGAGTATATTTGTCCACAGCATTTTGAGCAAAGTCAAACTTATATTCGTCTACAGCGCGGGAAGGGTTAACTTACTAAATACCAAGCACACATTATCGTTCTTTGAATGATTTAAAATAGTAGTTGAAATTTTACGCTCTCGTCTCGAGATTAAAACTCTGGTTAACTCAAACTCTATCATTGCTTTTTCTTGATCAATTTTATTCATCGTTTGCTCCTAAACCAGATTTCTCGTTTTATTCTGAATCTCAACAACTCGTCCTAAAAAACTTCTCATCTCAAAGTCAATCTAGAACACCATAGTTAATTCAAGTACATAGCTACTTAAATAAATTTACCGCCCTATTATTAATTCACTGTAATAAGTAAGTTGTTGAATTTAGATTTTCAGCAATTTTTATTTTTCTTAATAACTGTATTTACACTTGCTTCCACCCACGGAGAAGAAAGTGTAACATGCAGACTAGCTTCTTGTCCACTAAATGGTTTTTGTATTATGTAATTGTTATGGAATAAAAGATATTTGATAGGTACTTATAGAACAATCTGTGTAAGGACATACTCAAACTGAGTGAAAAGAACAAGCAGTAAAGTGTATAACTAGCAAAGAAAAATTCTAAGATTAAACTCACCACCAAGGGCACCTCCATTGTTTAATATGTCAACTGGAGGCGATGTTTCCCCGTCAGTATCATGACCACAAAGCTGATAACAAATTACAACAAATATTAAATTAAAATTATCAGCATGTGCTCTACATAAACAAATATATTTAATAACCATAAATTTAGTAGAAATTTTATTTCCACAAAAATGTGTCATTAATGGCATTAGAATACATTTTATGTTTACGTAAGTAAACAAATTAGTGATAAATTATAACTTGTGCCCTATTCTATGAAAATATACTTGTAATAATAATCGGTAAACATAACAAAAAATGTATACTTTTATAACATTACTGCTTATAAAATATGAACTTAACAGAAAGCAGCAGATGACTGTTTTAACTGAGAAAATAAACACTAAACTGCTGTTATGATGATGTAAAAATTCTGCCTTGATTCTAGCATTTGATTACAACTTACTACGTAACTAACTTTCATTTAATGAAAGCTAGTTCACAATATTTTGTGTTTGTAACGATCAAATAGCTGTAAGGTTCAAATCTATCTTATATCTCTCATTGACTCTGTTTTTGTATTGTGTAAACTCGGCCAACGCCCTACCTTCAGCAGTATCATTGTATGGGCTTCTTACCATTGTTTAGCTACACAATTATAAAATATCAAACCCTCACTTAAATTCTTTCAACAAAGAAAAATGTGGTTCTTCATGCACATTTGAAAATTCTCTAAAGTTTAATTTGTTATCTAGGGTTCTTTATTGGTTCTATATAAGTTAGAAAAGTTCTGTTACATGGTTGGATTCATAAAACACGTAACAAAATTAATTAGTAGAAATTTAAATTTTACTTCATCCATCTATTGAAAGTTTAACATTAAAATAAAACAGAAAAAAACATACTTATAAAAATAATACTTATGTGGGAAAAACTGCAATATACTTTCTAGAAATAGTTAGTCCTTTAAAGTCTTTGTAAAAAAAGTGATAGATTTCAAAACGTTGTTTAGTACCTATTTTAACTGTGTTGTCACTCAGCCAATGTTTAAAGATTGTTTCTGTCGCAAACTCTTATCAACAGTATTGTTCGTCCAAAACTTTGGACACTCCTGCAACTTCAATGATGTTATAAAATTATGGTGTCAATTTTTCTAAGGATAGGACACACGTCCAATCTGTTTGAAAGCCAAGCGTAGAAGTGGATGGAATATGCAAGCAAACTCTGTAAACCCTGCGCAGGTTTCTCCTAATTTCATATTAAGACTGCTTTCATTGGTCTTTTTAGATCAAGCTCTCTGATTCGCTGTTGTCATCGGAATTTGTCTGACACCCTGAGCTGTTCTTTTCGCAAACACTGTCCCAAAACACAAGTTACCTTTTTGTAATTTGTTTATTATTCACTATCACTTTTAAAACATTGTAATCACATTCTATCACTTATAAAATTCCTAAACCTAACACACAAAATTGTAATTATCTCTTAACGATGTTAAGATTGTTACCCCCTTTCTTATTTCTGGCATTAAATTTTAATATTACAGATGTTAAATAATTTTGTCAATGCCAACATACTCTTATTTATTGAATTATAATTTACATACATTACATAGCACAAAGTTTTGTTTGTACTATTACACCAGAACAGTTTGTTCAGCACAGCGTACGTACCACGTACGCGCGGGTGATTAATCATTTACTTGGTTCTAAATGTGTTTATCATTTACTGTGTATTTAAAAAAGTTATAACAAAAAGTACAAACCTTTTGAAGGAAAGGATCAATTTGCCAAATCCGTAGTGTTTGGTCCTTGGACCATGTAATAAGTTGGAAATCCGATGATTCTGAAAAAGAAAAAATAAACAATAAAAAATGAGAATTTACTATTTTGGCTTATTGTTTTACTATTTAGACACTTGTATTCATATTTATAGAATCATTTAAAAAGTTGTATGGTATTTCTCTAGCAATTTTAAAACTCTTAAATTATGACAAACATTATTATTTGAGTACAGAGGACCGCAGTTAACGGATCCTCGGCTAACAGAAATGCGGTTTATCTGAGGAATTAAACCTAAAGACCTTAAGACTTAATTAAATAAAATAACTGCCATGTTTTACACTTAATCGTACTTGACTGGATCTTTTGGAAGCTGCACAATACCAATCAAAGTTGTTAGATTAGAAAAGGTTTCTTCTTTCGTAGAGGTTGCATTTATGTAAGATTTATATTACATTCAGATATTGGATGTATTTAATATAATAACTACATTATGATAAATATGAAAGTTGGTGAATAAGCTTTATTTTCAAATGTTCTTTTCTCTAAATTTCCTACCGTTTCACGTTGCATCTTAAAAAAATTTATAGTTTTTAAGAGATTTCAGAAAACATTTCTTCTTGCCAAAGTCTAGAATATATAAATGATAAACTTTAATGTAAATTTTTGTAAGTTTAATGAAGATCTTATTATTTATGAATTTCCAAGTCTAGTATTATTATGTGTTTGTTCAAAGTGTATTATTAGAAAACAATTGGAAGGAGACTTGTAACTGATGGTTACAAAAAATAAAAATATATAATATAAGACTGTTAAAAAAAAATGGGGTTCGGTAAAGTTTCAAAAATAAAAACAAAAATACTCAAAATCAATAAAATTGCTATATGTGGATTGTTTTCTGTTAATTATCACCTCTCCTTCCCTTTATATACATGTACACCTCACAACACAATAAATCGTCGTTCCTAAAATACCTTGAATCATCAACCGCCACATAGGCCTACTACCTTACCTCCATATACAAAAATCAACGTACATCATGTACCTCCTTAACTCCAACGTAGAATTGTACTTTAGCACACACCTTCAGCTCCACCTTATAACTTAAAACCTCATGAAAACTCACCTTACTTATAAAAATCTTAACATCACCTTTGTTCAACTTTAAAAAAAATCAACAATCCACATATAACTATGTCTATTCTTATTATAACCTATGCACTTTTATATTTATTACTATTGATTCATTAAATTTATTTAATTTTCTCAGGGATGGATACTTGACTGCAAAGTAATGGCTAGGTGAATAGATGTGGCTCAATAAAGGAATTCAAAACATTGCGGCAAGACAACTATTCGTTTACTCTGACATAATTAAAGAATGGTTATTTACAACAAAATATATCAACATTACAAAACAATTAAACAAGCAAATCAATCAATTATATACAATTTACAGAATGTGTTCTCAACCCTAGTCTAGTCTATGACGCAATAGCTAAGAAAATTGAAGTTAAGTTATTTCTCAAAAAATTGTAAAATTTTAAAAATGCAGACTTCTAAAGTTAAAAATAATGGCCATATTTACTCACGATACCAGTTGTTTTTTGTATTTGTACCTAGGATTTCACTGACTCTACTCGATATAGTTAACTCACTTTCATTTCATTAACGCGTTCGTCCGATCACATGGCGACTTTTTATAACTTCACTTTTTAAAGAAAGTTTACGATAGATTTAGTTTTTTAAGTTTCCACCAACTCTGAAACACCTCTACTCCACTTTAGTACAACATTCGTTGCGATTTTAAAGAAAATATCACATTTTTCAACGAATTCTCCACCACCTGCAACTAGCTATGCATACAGTTCACTACGCCATCTTGAGTTCTCGTTTTTTTCCAGAACGTTATCCAACGTTCTCTCACGTTCCGTTCCGTGCAGTTTTGCACGTAGACCCTTAGTGCTAAGCCTTCTGTATAGGAATTGCTTCAACGCTCATCACAGATGGAGCCTTTATTGATCCTGTATCTCGATACATACGCTGATATTGTGTCATATTTTGTTATTGTTTTTTAATTGTTTTTGTATTGTTAAACTGTTTATAATTTAATAATTGTTTGTCTTTATTAACTGTTCCTTTACACCGTTCGCCTCAACCGCACTACTCGTTAAAAAAAAATCTCTTATATAGTTCATACACGTTACATACATTTATACATTAATATATTTTTTAAGTCTGCTTTCATTTTATCTACTTTTACAGTCTGCTTACTTTTTATTCTTTATTGATTAAAATGATTCTACTGTAACTATCTTGCGTCATAAAGAATTTATATATATGCAAAAATTATAAATGTTTATTATTATTATTGCGTCATTTTATTTATTTAGACCAAACCTCTGTGCTTTAGACACTATGGGAAACTGCTGATTTATTTTTCATCGTATAGCATTTCTGTTACATGGCTGTCAGTGTTACAGACTATAGTACAGTCAGAGTTATCGGAACAAATTTATAAAAACAAACCTTCTTTGTGCTTTCTCCACTCAAACTCCAATACCACATCTGTATGTCCAACAAAGGTATGTACTGGGGCACTGGGATTCGCAAGGTTCCATAACAGTAGGCTATTTTCTCCCCGTCGCATTGGTGGTACCAACACCATGATCAAACCATCACCAAATGGCTGAAATATATTAGCAAATAAGTTAAAAGTAAATTAAATATTTTAAACTAATAATTTCAATATAATGTATGTTGCGGTATAAAACCTTCAATATTCTACCACTTAATGTGCTCTGGCGTTAGAGTTTGAATCCTCCTGCATTGCCACTTCGTTGTCATAATGGCATGGAATGTTAAGTATCTTGCATTCATCATCGAGATATATTTTTAAAATGGTAATTTCGTAATTACAACAGTGACTATTTTAAACTCACTTCAGGTTTGAACGAAATAATAATGTTTCTGAAAGAGAGATCATAATTAAAATAAACGGTACCAGGAACTGGCACATACTTTCTCATAAAGATATTTAAATTATTAACACGTTCGCTCCCGGGCGGCACATATATGTGCCGGGCAGAGTGAATCCAATGACCACACTAAATGCTAAAGACTTAACCAGTGTACCATCCAAGCTGAGTATCACTCTATCCACAGACCAACGTTAAAAATTGGTAAAATTATGTTTTTTAAAACACAAATAATGAGTTATTACATATAAATTCATATATCAGTAATTTATTTGACTTTTGGTGACACATATTTCTGCCTCTCGGTCTATAGCAATTAAAAATATTGTTTTTATTAGTATAAACCAGCTGGCACCACATATAAATCAGATGTTTTCTTGAAAATTAGGAGGTATATGAATAAAACAAACATCTGAATAACGCTCTGTCTATTTCAATACTACCCTCTAATGTCACACGCTGTAGTTTATTCCGTCGTTCCACAAATGGTTTTACGTTTCAAAACACCATAACTTGTCAACATGAAATGTGTAACTTGTCAACACCATGAAATAACTTGTCGTGCATTTAGGTTAGCTTTACTTGCAAAACAACAACAGTTTGTTTGAGTCAGCTGTAATGAAAACAAAAATAACAGGGTTACCAACTTTGAACAATGTATTTTTACCACATACATTGATATAACCAGAAACCAAGTGGCACCACACATCTCTACAGACAATACGAAGTTTCAGAACTTTACCATACACCGTTGTGAAATAAATTAACAAAAAGTTAGGAGAAGTCAGTGGCACACATTTGTGCCGCCGGTCTATTTTAATGACACCGACCGGCACATATATGTGCCGCAGGTCTGTTGTGAGAAACCATGTGGCACAAATATATGCCGACTGGTATATATATCTAAGAAAAATTTGTTGTATTGCGGGAGCGAACGTGTTAAACAGATTCACTGTGACTTCATAATTATAGGAGGGGTAGGAGAGGTGATATTAAAGTAGGAGATTAATTAATAAATATTATTATCTAGAGAGAAAACTATTCGATCGATTTCGAACAAATTTGTACCAAACACGTCAATTAAGCCTGTATGGATGTACGAAAAAAGGTTTTCAGACCTAATTGACATGTTGGGTGTAAATTTGTTTGAAATCGATAGAATAGTTTTCTCTCTAGCTTTGTATATATACAGACATACGTATATATATGCATGTGAAAGTATGTATGGGGATGCTGTGTCGCTTTCTTTCTCTTCATGTGTTACAAATATTAAATATTATGTTAATTTCGATTATATAGGTAGTTATTTTTGTTTATTGTTTAGCATTTAGTATTATGTAATGAAAACATTAATTAAGAGGATGGATAGTAATTAAGTTAAATTTGTTATATAGGCTGTTTTTGTTTGTTATTGTTTAGTATTCTGTGGTAAATGTATTAAGAGGATTAGATTATCAAGTTAATTTCAGTTATATAGAGTGTTATTTTTTATTTTGTTATAATAGTGAGTCTATAGTGAATGCATGAAGGCAATAAGATTAGGTTAGTTCTAATTATATAATAATTTTGTAATGATTGTATTAGGAGGATATTATATTATGTACATGTTGCTGTTGACCCAGCAGACGATCAAGAAATGATCATTGCTGTAATTGTGCAATAAAGCACTATTTATTATTATTATTATATTATTATTATTATATACAGACATATAGACACACATACAGACATACATACAGACATACATACAGACAGACAGACATACAGACAGACATTTTGTAAAGACCACTTTTTTGAACTCAGGGGTCCCAAAACGGATATTTCCACAAAAATCTCAACATCGATTTTTTCAGTATTGGGTAGAAAAAAATGACAGATCCTTCAATGACCTCTTCATAGACAACAAGTAACCATCTGGTATGTTGGATCCAAGTTCAGAGTAATTGGTCCATAATTTCTTTGAAGAGCAGAGGAAAACAGTGACAGTCAACTTAGAAATATACACGGAGATACTGCACAATGTTTGCAGCCAAAACTAAATCAGCTTGGCAATTGGGAGTTACTGTGGTTTAGCAAGACAGTATAACCACTCACATGGAAATACTCTAAGCAATGTTCCCTGATCTCAGTACGAGGTAATATCAAATGACTAGCACATTCACCCAATCTTGTGTCTTAATATATCTTTTTTTTTTTAAACACTCAAGTTTTTAAACACAGACTGAGAACCACGAATAAGTTAAATACTGCAAGTTTCAGCTATTCCTCAAGAATGATCAGGAAAGCCATACAAAACTTTAGAGCCAGGTGACAGTACTGTATTCAGAATGAAGGTATGCAATACTAAAATCAACTATCCTAATGTATCGAGTAAAGTTATGAAACTACAATATAACCTTAACTAGCAAAGTAGACTAAAACACGCCAATGTAAAAACTGACATTACAACTCATTAAAAGACAACCAATTCCAAAATGACTTATGTGATCGATACCGTAATTAATTAGACAAAACAAAAACTAATATTATAGTAAAGGATACCATAGGTAAACAAATAACTACAATTCCAGGTTTTATTAACACCATCAACTTTAACCGATATACAATAGAGTCCCGGTAATTCGAGTCTTGATAATCCGAGGTTCCGTATAATTCGAGCCACAAATAGCATTGAAGGTGACCATGTATTGTGACACATTCTTGCTGCTTGAAGGATACCGATTTTTAATTTTTTGTTTTCCAATGAATCTGTCAAGAGCGTTTATACAATAAGTCGCCGGTATAAATGCTTAACATTTTTTATAATGCCCTGATCCATTGACTGTACAACTAAAGTCGTGTTGTGGGGGGGGGGGGGAATAACGTTGTTCATATAAGTGGGATAGAGTTATGCGCAGTACAAGTTGTCAATAAACAATATGATTGTTCTGTTCTGTTTACAAAAGGTTTTGTCGAGATTTAACAACAGACAGAGATTGGGCAGAGCATCAATGACAAACTAGAGTAACGGTATCTAGAGAATTCTTGGAAGGCAAAATTCTTGGGAACCGGTACCGTGCCTAGAATTACAATACGTGTACAAACACCTAAGTCCTGCCCCCTACGTCCAGCCTCTTTTCTACCAGACAGTAACCTATTTATCCAGCGATCCCTTTCACAGCACAAGATTTTATTTTTAGTGTTGAAAAAAAACTTGGAATTAAAGAAGTTGACTTCGAATTATCCATGATTTTTTACATTGATATCATATAAAGTTCAAGGGAACGAACCGCAACTTTGAATTAACGGTAATTTCGAATTAAAGGCGTTTGAATTTTCCAAGTTCTACTGCATATACAAAAATAACATCAAAACAAACTTTTCCCGGCACTGCCCTATCCCCCTGGCGTGACAGCTCGTAAACGTTGCAGTGTAGTTAAACAAAAAACTATTTATGATTTCTTTAATAAGTTATAGTTTAGTAATTATTTTCTAATAGCCCACTCGTTGTGGTGCCAATTTTATAGTTGTTATATTTCAATATTAATCTTATAAGAATTTCTCGATTTGTGACTTTGTTTTATCAATAAATAGAGGTACAATGAAAATGATTTAATTAATAATGATACAAATTGCGTACATATGGATATTATTTCGGGCTTTAACAATGTTTATAAGTCTTTTTGCCGGTTTCCTAACGGTTATAAATCACAGTCGTTGCAACACAAATTTTCATAATGTCAATAGCCTACATAACAAATTAACAAAACTCTTAACTACTAATAACAATTTCTTTACTTAGCCTAA
>JAGFPH010014669.1:0-22980 GCA_018207615.1 Philaenus spumarius | reverse complement strand
CTGAGTAGTGTTAAAACCCTCTGAGGATGATGACCATGTCATTGAAATGTACATAAGGGTAAGGTATTAAACTTAACTTACAATTTAGTTGTTTAGTTATAGTTTTTGCTCCTTGTTTTGTGGTTTGGGTTTTTATTTAAATCAGTGTGAAAATAATTCATATCAAGAAAAATATTTGACCGAGTTGTCTGACTCAAAAACCGTACAATTTAGCAAAAAATTTCAAGAAACCTTGTGTGTAGCTCTTTTGATTCCCTACTGGATGAAGTAACTGTCAAAACAATCGGATGAAGGATAATAGCTATCGGGTTAAATTTTAATATCTAAGAAAATATTTTTTAAGATAAAATAAATGTAGATAACTTAAAGACAAGACATTATCTTGTGATATTTATGTATTTATAAACAAATTAAATCGGTATGTAATTTTACATTTCAATTATAACCCTCAGTTTATTTAGACAAATACACACCACTCATATGAATTTCTTCGATAATAACGGGAAAGCACTTTCAGCCAAAATTATTGCACTTTCTCAGTTATACTTAACTCAACGAGAAAAAGTAATATACCGTTTGTCTTTAATTTGTCTAAATTTGTATTATCTTAACATTTGTTCGTCTTTTTTGTAAACCAATGTGATACATTTTCATGCTGAGTATCATAAGTTTTTCTTAAACTTTTCACCATAGATAATAATTTGTTTCAAACACATACAGACAGACTACTTCTAAATAAAGCATAATAGAATAAATGTTATATTGTATTATTTGATAATTTTGGCCTACTGAATAACATGATAAAATTTGGTCGTTGAATTGCTGGTTTCTTAGAGTCAGGAAGTGGGTCAAGTTTTATTGTTTGCAGGTTTGTCCAAGTTTCCGGTATTATATGATTTAAGTCTTTTTGTGTCTTTTATATGGCATTGTGTCGATTTTCTTTTGATTCAATTATTATCTGGGTCAGTAATATCTCAATTACATAATAGGTTTATTTAATATAATCCTGTTAGAGTTTTATTTAGGTTTGTTTCCTTAGTAATTATTTTACATGTTATGTGCACATCGCGTCTTATGTTAGTTATTTGGATTTATTTCGATTATGTTCATTTAGTTAATCAACTAAAAGCTTTTCTTTGTGTGTTGATAAGAAGTGTGTATTTCTGTTGGCCTGGCTAATCTATAAAATATAATTTGTGTTTATTTTCAGTTGGGTTGAATGTTTTCTTCTAGTTCTATCACTTTTTACACTGTCCTCATTATATTTTACTTTTACTGTTCGTGGATAGAATATTCGGCAATACAAACCTTGTCAAAGTAATGAAATTAGTATGTATGTTTGATATTTGATTTTAGCTTGAGTTAAGGGAATTTGGATTTTTAATCAAGAGTTTATATAGTTGTAAAGTAGCTTAGGTGTATGGGTGTATCGTTTATAGATATTAAACATTTATTCTTACATTCTTACAGTAATTAAGTTTGTTGCAATTGGATTAGTTCTTCCTTAGTATTAAAAAAAAAAGAAATTATCATCAATGTCTCTGTCAGTGAGTTGTATATAAAGTTGTTTCTAATATTTATAATTCTGGGCGAGAGAATTTTTCTTACAAATTTTAATTTATGTGGGTTACATGTATGTCTGCTATCCAAACAAATCCCCAACAGCTTCACAATGATTGCAGTTAAAATATTGTCAAAAAATTATTATTCAGATTGAAAAATAAGTACTAGGTTGTACCTTGTGTATCAAGGTTATAAATAGAAAACCAGGTTTTAGTTAATTAATTGGAAGGAAAATTATAAAGCTGAGTTTTTGACTAAAGCGGTGTCATCTGCATATCTACTGAGTGCCCAGGGTTGTTACGTTATAAATCATTTATTTATAAACAGAAATATTCTAAAGACACATCCCTGATGCACGCCTGCAATGTCATTCTTATAGCATAGTTATAGTTGTTGAGCATAACCATCTAATTTCTTAACATCGACTTACTATGTATAATTCAAGAATAAGTTACAATTTTATTCAACTAAGAGGTAAACCAATTGTTAACTCTCTACTTACTTTGTCTAGCCCTATAATTATTATGAACAGTTAATGGCAAATTTTCATAAAATACAAAACTAAATTAAGGGATTGTAAAGCGATTGTATGTCCATAAGTGCGTAAAAATACAATACAGCAGCTGATTTCCCCCTTCATATGTAATACTTATCCGAAATCTAGCGTAGATTATACTTTGTGGTTTAGTTTGCAACTTCAATCAATAATATCATGTCTTGTGAAGTAATTTTTTTTTTAATTTGAGTTATAGAACTAATGTAGGCTATAATAGTTTATAAGATTTGTTTTGATGTTATAAATGAATATAAATACAAACTTTTATCATCAATATGATTATGAAGATTTAATTTCATTTATATAAATTTAATGAAGAGAAACTCATTTCTTAAACTTCGGAAACATTCGTACATCTTCGTGTAAGATATTCGATTATTAATTTTTTCATTATGATATTAAAAACTGCTAAATCATTTCATATATCAATATGACATAAAAACATATTAAAAGATAAGATTTATTTACCTATTTTTATGTAATATAATATTTTATATAAATAATAATGTTTAACAAATATAGCCTACATTTTTATAAAATCATATAAACATTTTACAACATTTACTATTTCATAATATTTAACAACATTTAAAATATTGTATGTGTCATCATAAAATAAAAATCAATTTAAAATTTATGTCTTTATCTTTCTTAATATAAAATATATATACGAAACAAATGTATTAAGTAAATACAGTTAGTAATCCTACAGGTAGTAATAATTATAATTGTGCACATTTGCCGAACTAAAAATTCCCCTCAGCATAGTTATGAAGGCCTATATAAAATCTGTTGTTTTTAAATTGTATTTTTCGTTTGTTGTATTTCTGACGTGTATCTACATAATCTGCCTGTGATTATTCACGGGGGCTTACTAGTAAAACTTATAGCTGTATTTACATAGGTGGTATCCATTAACAGTTACCAGTCACTTCTAGCTACACTAATGTCAAATTTGTCAAGCATTATTGTTGAGGATGGGCGTTTGGTGTAGAACATTGTTTTACCACTAGTGTCAACTCGTACTTTCTAAAAACCACACTCACTCCAGCGAAATCAGATAAAATATCTTTCATAGAATTCAGCACAATCATTGTGCAACGTTACAAAGTTAACTGATTATTTGTACAATACAGATTTAATGTTACAGTATTAATAAAATAAGAAAGTAACGATTTTTAGATTTTTTGCTTTTACTAAGCCTGAGTCAAAATACCTGCCAATGATACATAATTACGAGTTTTTGTTGTAATGTACATTAAATGACTTTCAATCTATTAAAAAAAGACTCATTGAAAGCATTAGAATCATAACTAAACAACTGAACTAAATTCTTCCTGATCGGTTGTATTATGATGTTACCATATTGTCATGCTCAAGTTTAAGAAAGAAAATGAACTTGCAGATAAATATATTCTAACATGTTTATCACTACATTTAACCACTTCTTAATGTTTGTCATTTGTTTATTAATAGTTTTCTGGCAGGTGTTGAAAACCATAGCTTACTTGCGTTCAAAATACTTACAAAGTACAGGAATAGAATACGTTCAAAATACATATATGTTTCTTTTGAAAGAAAGTTAACTGCCAAAACTTACTTCCAACATTCAAATTGTCAATTGAAAGTCAACAACCAGATTTGATCTAGGCCTACGCAACCGATGGAAGTTTCCAACTCTGCAGACTGAACTAGCGTATTTACCCACTCAGCCAGCCTTCTTCTCCAAAACCTCAACTTAAAACATCTTCTTCGTTAAAAAATATTGGTTTATCACAAAAATTAATTAAAAATGACGACAAATACTCCGAGCAAACACTCTTTCTAGTTTTAATTGTATTATTCTGACCTTACAGCTTTGTGTACCTCTGCTTCTCTTTGCATTGCTATTGTGACGTCATCTGGTGACCTAGTACGGTATTTCAAATGTAACTCGGTAAGTAAACTGCAGGGTTGGTTTGTGAAAATGTTTACTTAATAAACTAAAAACTTTAGACACTTCTACTAATAAAGTGTAACAATACCAACGAAAGGATGTAGTGTAGGAAACATCAAATTCAGCAGAAAAGTTTGTTAAATAAAATAAAATACTCTTTGAGAAACTGCCGCACAATTCATATAGTTTGAATTCAAATAAGTAAATTTCTAAATCAGTTCTTATTTTATAAAAGTCTAAAAAGACCAGTATGAAAGTTATAAAGGAATTGGAACGAAACCCAGACTACATGATTATACAACTTTAAAATATTTACGATTCTGTTTAGTTTTAGTATTTAAGTTGCAACTGCTAATATAACAATAAGATACCTGATATATGTTAATTCCGTCACGTAATATCTTTTTCACTGACGCTTTTCGGAGTTTCGGAACTAACCCAGAACCACTACATAAATGCAAAAAAGAGAAATATAACATGGGTTCTATCGCGGAATTCGTTACGTATAAATCTATTAAATACAATAAACATGGTTTAATGAACAACAAATTTTAGTATGAACTTATAATTTAAATTATATAACATTATATAACATAATTTAAACATTTGAACCATTAACAGTTTACAGAACATAGACAGTTATAAAAACTCTGTTAGAACATACATTACCTTACACAACACATCACACCTAAATGTATATATATTATTATATTAATTTATTATATATGAATTCCTTTAAAATTAACAACATTTAGATAATATCGTAAACTTGTAAAGCTACACAAATATATGATACTCTTAATGTCCTATAATAAAAATAAAACCACAAATATAAATGAAAAGAAATCCCCTAAAAAAATAAATACTTCAATTTCATGAAAATATAACTCTTGAAACATTTTTTGTTTGCGTTCCTTCATTATTTATACTAAATTTGTTTACTCTATAGAATTAAAAAGGTTAAATTTCAATATAGTTTTTTTTTAATTTCTAAAGTTGAATCCATCCAATATCCTATTTCGTTTTCGTAAATGTCATGATGACCATTTCGGTTAATCATCAATTTAAAAATTTGTTACAATTTTGTATTTAATAACAAATTTTTGGTTTGAAAAAGATTTCATATAGTTTTTTTTCCCCAATAGGCATAGTTAAAAATTGAAATAAAAACGAATGTAATATAAGTTTACAATTATAATGTACAATACTAGCACAATATTTGGAAGTTTTTTTTGTCTTTTGTCTTTGATTTAGTTTTGACACGTTCTTAACACGTGTTGTTTAATAATTTGTCAACAACTGGATCAGATGTCATATGACAGATTGTTACCAGAGATTTAATAATTTTACATATGCAAACGTTATAAATAAACCACACTTGTATTCAATTTTGTAAAGGTTTATTTTTTGTATTGTTATTAGTTATTATTAATACATTTGCCATCATTTATGTGTTTTAGTCCCTTGAAAGTTGGAGTTGATTAATATTTAAGTATCGTCGTGTATTGATTTTACATTCGCTCATTGTTTTATTAATATTACAAAATAGCTCATTCACTCTTAACAACAACTTTATTTGTAACTCTGTCTATTTGTGTTGTACACAATAACGCCAGGTTACCATTTAAATATTTCAGTTTTAAGATTATGTACGTAGTGGCCAATTTACCTCTAAAATATTGTACTTTCAGTAACTATTGAGGTCTTCATTGCAGATAAAATATTTAATAGGCTACTTTGCATTTCTATATTATGTAAAGTAGAATATGCACTATATTAAAAATACAAATTAAATTCTGTTGTTTTAAATAAGCAGTTTATTTCTACCAGACAAAGCCAATCCGTGGTGTCGTTGGCACTTAATGTAATTGGTTGTATGTAAAACTATTTTAAAGTCAGCATTTGTTAAATCATGAAACGTACAACTCGTCGTTGGAAAGAACTATCTCCTTTCTGGTGCAACGGTATTGAATGTAAATGTATTTATTTTATTTTATAATTTATACATACAAATAGTTAATAGTGTAAGCTGTACTTTGATATTATTTCTTTAAACTATAAATGTATAGTAATACACAAGTATTTAGTTTTCAGACAATATGAGTACTAAAATATTATTTAAAGCTAAATGAATTAGTGAAAAAGAGAAAGTTTAAATTAATGTATTCTTCTTGGGAAACTAATCTAAACTGAATGCTGAATTGTAAAAACAACCTAAGTGCAAAAAAACAACTTTTGGGAAATAAAAAAAACTGTTTATTTTCTAAACAGGCCATAGTTATTTTATGTACTCATAATATGTTGCTAACATCCTCTCTGCAGGTCTTCCCTAATTTTTTAAAAATTTAAAAAAAATTTTGTGTACATTTTTTTAATAAATATAATGATTGTACTTGTGCTTGTACACCAAACCAATAATTGAAATTTTAGATTTTTAATTTTTAAGTGCCAAAGGATAAAAAATAATAAAAGTTGACTGAAAAACTTTGTATTTATTAACTAAAAACATATTTGTAGGAATGTTATGGAATATAACCAACAATATTATAGGCTAGATGCTTTCTTTTAGATTTTACTAGTCGGTTTCTACGGGAACCACGTCATCATCATCAGCTGTTGTTGTTGGCCATTCATAAATCTCTTCATAAAAGTCCCTGAATTCTTGGGGAATGTAATTGATAAGACTTTTTAAATTATCCATTTTCTTGATTTTAGTGGCCAGTTTGTTATTGTATGCGGCTTCTTTTAGAAAGTCCAGCGGTGTCTGACAGCTTTTTACAGGGGTCCGCAGTGTCAAAGTTTTGCTTGGCATAATGCTTCCAATAAATTCTTTACAATCCACCTTTCCTTTAATCTCATGACTAAAATTATGCACCTTTGATATCATGAAACGTACTTTGTCATTTTTCATTACCTCTTTTCCGTAGGAATCATCAGACAAGCATGACCGTTTGTAAAACTTAGGCCACCAATCATGGAAATTTAATACATCCTCACTCTCAACTACATGCACACAAAATTTAGGTGAAGAGTTTACTACAATTTCTACTACTTCTTTAAAAGAAGCAGATTCTTCTGATTCGATCAAATTTTTTCAAAGCCCTTTTAATGGTCCCGAAAGCCCTATCGCAGGGTAAAAATGGGTAGCCTCTCAGAGGATAAAACTGGTCCACTTTTTTTAAATCTTCCTGATTCAACTAATGCCATGCAATATCGCACAAGAGCGTGATTCTTGTTTTGACCACCGCTATTGTCGGCAAACATGATAAGTTGCTTAATATTTTCTCCATTAAGTTCAGTTTTAATATAATCGTCGATAAATGACACTACTTCGTTTGGACTTTTCTTACAAATTCCCTCATGTTAAATATACAGTTTTGAATGGCCTGTTTTAACGTTTGTTACGCAAAATACGTTGACAGATAACTGTCGCAAGTAAAAAATATCTTTCACAGGAATCTTTGGAAGTGGAATTACCATCATGTAGTCAAAACATATGCAAGCTACAGTTGGATCTTTTAAAGATTTTCCTCACTTTCCTTCAACATGTCATAAAACTTCTTGCTGCGCCGTTTGTGAACCATAAGCTCAGCAGCAGCTACACGTTTAGCTGTCTCATTCAAAAACGGATTTTTTAATTTAATGCCTAAGGCTTCACAAGTGATACAAGTATCAACTTGAGGTCGACCGAATCTTAAGTTAAATCTCTCTTTGAAAGTTTTGTGGTAGAACCAATAATTCACCTTAGCATATGGGTGTTTTTCTTTAAAAAGGTCATACATTGTTTTAACTGATAACTGGGCATCAAGATAGTTGCGCACATCCTTATTTGAATAGTGTGAAACTTTTTGGGGAAATGATTTTATGTGATTTTCAATAAGTTTACATGTTTTAGCAGGAATATCGTTTTTTGATGGAGCCTTTCCCCGCGAATCTTTTGGCAGCTTTCTTTCTTTCAAAAGGTTGCATAAGAGTCTAACATGCATACTCTTTACTCCAAATATACTACAAAAGGCATGCTTACATACCTCTAATTTGGCATCACAATCAACATCTATAAAGTAGCGGAAAGTTACTGTACGGAGGTAGTTGGGCGGCTCTGGGTCATGTGTACGCTGGTCGTTAGGTGGCTCTGGGTCATCTGTACGCTGGTAGTTGGGTGGCTCTGGGTCATCTTCGCTTTCATCATCAGCTAGGCCTGCTTCTTGGTTACGTCTTCGTTTTTTGGTTCGACAAGAAACATTTTCTTTCACAATCAGTGATTGTAAATAAATATCTTGAGCACACTTTGTTTCAATATCCCAAAATTTAGAAAAGATCGATTTGCGCTCATTTTTATTCGTTCTTGAAAAACACTCTTTTCTGCACCTAAAACAAACAAACTTGATAGTAACTATTCCATAGCCTAACCTCAACAGGAAAGTATCTTAGGTTTAACTTACCTAGTAATCATAAGCATGGTAGGCACTAAACAGCATAATATTCTACATAAAAGTGACTATTCCATAACCTAACCTCAACAGGAAAGTACCTTAGGCTTAACTTACCTAGTAGGCTAATCATAGGCATGGTAGGCACTAATCTACAGTTAGTTTAAAACTACAGCATAATATTCTACATAAAATAATAGTTACATTGGTACTTACTTGCAATCTGAACCGATTTCTGCTGCTTTAACTCTTTTTCCTTTGGTAGTTTGATAGGCATCGCCTTTTAACCTTGCTTTTTTAATCATGTTTCGCATGTATTTATCATCATTTATAACTCCACGTTTCCTTTTAACTACTGGCTGCTCATTTGGCACTTCTTCCTCATATAAAGCTATACCATTTTCATTATTTTCTTCCATTTTATAGAAAACAAATAAAATATTTGTCCAAGAACAGAGCACTAAGATGCCAAACTGCAGTGTTGTGTGTTGAGGTTAGACTGACAGCTAGCGCAGAGCTACCAACAACAGTACTGGCTTGCAACAGCTGACTTTGGTGTAAAAACAACATATGTACTGCACTTGTGTTGTTCTTACAACAAACGAAATTTTCAAACCCAATTTTTGGTATGAAGTAAGTGTTGTACATGTGTTCTTTTTGCACCAAAGGATGCGCCTACACGAATAGTTTCATGTGGTATCAATAACTCAATATCGCCAAAAATGTCACTTAGGTTGTTTTTACAATTCAGCATTCAACTATCATATCAATTAAAATCATACTTAGCAAACACCTTCAACCCACTTTTAATTTTCATTTACTTTACAAAGGTTATACATTTATGTACGTAATATCAGTTTACAAAATACCAGGTTAGTGTTTGACAACAAATGTATAATACGTAGTGAGGAGATGGCATGCATACAAAGCAGTTAAATACTGGAACATATTTGAAATTCATTTAAGTAGATTTCACTAATTTAGTTTTGCAACAGCAAAAGAGCATATGTAGTATAAATGAAGCTTTTATAGCACTCTGCTCTACGTTTCAAACCTGGGATTCCTGAAACGTCGTGTTACCCAACATGTGCTAATGTCGTTCAATATATTTGTAGTAAGAAACATTATTTTTATTACTGATTTATTTATTAAACTTTTAAAACAATATTAAAATTTTACGTAATATTTCACATAAGGCACCCAGCATTGTATAATTTAAAATATCTCTGCACCGTGGAAACTCGGCAAAATGAATACTGTCTCACGAATATACTGCTGCAGTTATCGTATCTCGGTTACTGGAATGATTAAATAATAGATGATGGGGGTTATGTAATAACTTGTGTTAAGTGTGAATGGAGTCGTCCATATGGCGTAGTAAAATACTGTAAAGAAGTAAAATGCAATGATTGTTATGAATGGTATCAGTTTAATTAATGGTGTCCTATTTACTAAATGATATTTTAAAATATTGCATCAGATGAAGAACTAGTCAAGTTAATGACAGACCTAGCAGAGATGTCACTAAAACGTATGACTTTTGTTAATTCAATTTTACATTGTGATTGCTATACAATTTGAAATAGTTAACTAGAATGTTCATAAAAAATAATGATTACCACAGTTTTGCCTACTCTCAGGCATAGTAGAGTTTTTTTAATATTTGTAAAACTGTAATTGTTTTAAAAAATCTTCTATGTCCGACTGAATGTGACAACTATTATCTCCAGAACTCAGTGGGATGAAATCCTTTTACCTATCCCATGAGACGTACTATGGGACTGACCTCTCACTTAATGAAAGTGAGAAGCACTAACCACTAAAACATCCTCAATTCTGCCGATGCACTGGGGGGAGCGGTAGCAGCATCTAGGGGACTCTCTAATTGTTGTAAGCTGCAATCTAGGTACTTCACTAAATTTCACTGAATCCAAAGAAAAAAAAAGAGAAGCTGAAGAATCATTATAGGCAAAAAAAGTTGGAAAATCCGCCTGAGAATCGTCAGCTGAAACAGAAATCACCGTGTTAGTACATTATGAACCAGCCTAGCGTGGATAGAATGAGTCTAATGCGTCTCCGATGGTAGCTGTATGTCGAATGACTGTAGAACTTATAATGGTATGACGATAATATTTAACAAAACGTTTAATCGGAATTTTAAAACGGTTTTTTAGTTTCGAAACCCCAAGATTAAATATTTCATGGTATTGTAGTACAGGGCTTACTGAAAGGACTTTATATAAAATTGTTTCCGTAAAATCGTTTCTAGTTAGAGATTTTTAAGAAATTTTTTTCAAGAGATTCACAAGTTTGATGCTAAAAACATCGGCAGAAGATTATTTCCAAAAATTTTGTATCACAACTTTTGAGAAAAAACTACCAACTAAGTTAGTAGTAAGCAATATCAATATAACAAAATTTTAAAGTTTATAAAAGTAAAACAATACATGGCAAGGGTTGTAAATGTCCAATAGGACAACCTCTAACACCTTGTCCTCGTTGTGCAAATGTGAGTGGTTGAAAAGTGCAACTGTATTTTAAAGTAGATTAATAGAAAGATACAATGAAAAAACTAATACATAAAAAAAATATTTATTGTTAAAATAAATTGTAATTGAATCATATACATTTTTGTGCTTACTTTGAGTCTATCTAAGGAACTGCATAAGTATCAGCCAATTGAAGTAGTTATCCTTAAGTTATAGTGGTGAAGCAATTGGAATCAAATTAAAGATTTTAAAATAAAACTTTTTTGAAAAAACTTAATATATGTTTTAAGAAAATTAACAATTACTTTTTCAAGGTGAAACAACAAAATATTATAATGTATCATTTAATATTCGTAGTTAATAATTTATAGAGAGTCTAGAAAATACAGTCACAAATGTAATATGTCTGTACTATAGCCTACGTGTAAATAAGAAAAATAGTTACAACAAACATAAGTACGAAAATGTTTAGTTTTAGAATTATCAGACATTTGGTTTATTTTACTAATCACTTAATCTTTGAAAATATAAAAGAAATTGAGCTATTGAGCTATTGAGAAAAGATATATAGAAAAGATATCCAAAATAGTTTTTCGTATTTGCTACGTAACATTACCCTTTTATAAAAAAACTATACAGTTTTTTTTGTATATTTTAAAAACGGATAATATTTGCTATTTGTTACGTCAAATATCTCTAAAACCGTAAACTTCACAAAATCATTTTAGGAAACAAAATTTATTTTTAAATTACAACCGAAACTGCCCCCCCCCCCCCCCCGTAGCTCAAACGATACACGAGTTATCAGCTAGAAACATAACTTCTTAGTAGTTGATAAAATATACAAAGTACGTTCTACTTTTTAGTGCAAGACTAAAAAGGTTACGTAACAGATAACATGTACACATAATTTGAGTTCAATATCATTTCTGTATCCAAAGATATTAGGTGTTAAGGTATTAAATACTAAATACAATATAAATCGATAACCAAGCATTTCCAGATTTATGTCAATCCAAATTTGTTGACTTATTTTTGCTTATAAAACAGCCTGGTTAAATTTGGGACAATATATTTTAGAATTTCTGAGTCATATTCTTTTGTAAACTTCCAATATAGCGTCTTTAGTGGATTTTGTATACACTATCTTACAAAAGATCATACATTTCATTAAAACGAAAAAGTATGTTTGTCATACACGAAAGATTAAATTTCGACTAAATTAACTCTATACAAAATAATGTTTACGTCACTGTCTGAAATATCACAATTTTATAGTATTATATTAAACAAAGAGGTTTACTTAAAACAGGCATACTGACTTCAAAACTGATAGTTTCTGACAAAACCACATTAATTCAAATGATAAACGAAACATGGTTGATCAATGCAATTTATCATCCAAAGTTTGCAGGTAAAACTATTTAGAATCTGACATGTGCGATTTATTGTCTGGAACGAGAAGTAATGCTTCTGTGGTGTAACATCAATACAAGGATTGAATAAAGTGTATAACTCTGCACATATATACAGTTTGTATATCCCATTTTATTACTGATTGTAAACCTGAAAAGGTTATGCCTGTTAAGGCGTTTCATTCACATACATATTCGGTTTTCCTACTTGCATATACATATACGTAGAAAAAACAGTTTACAAAAACAAAGAGCAAACAAACAAATTATTATCTCCTTTTCTCATTATATGAAACGAAATTGAATTAACACAAAGTTCTTGTTAATGTGTACTATATACTAAAACCATACTTGTTACCTAAGTCGGAGAGTTAAAAAAACTGTAATTAAGTGATAAAATTTATATTTCAAATTAACAAATAATTATTAGCTTATGTGACGAAATTAAACACCACCTGCGCAATACATTTTAAAATTATAGTTATTTAATATTAGAAAACCGTCATCGAAAGTTATAATCTAAGTAAGTTTGTCAATTTGTTAATATCATATTTTGAAATATATTAAGCTATAAACTATTGGAACTAATAACACATTAACATTTTATCTTTGATTTAGTTTTGTTATTCTCGTACATCGCGTGTTGCTTCGTAATTTGTAAATATAGAACCCCTGCTGAACTGACATCATATGATAGATTGGTTTTTGAGATAAAATAAATTATACAGATAAAACAAGAGTAATGAATAAACTTCAGCTATTTTAGTAATACGTTCCTTAATTACTTTTATAAACATTTAAAATGAATAATTAAAATACTTAATTTTATGTTGCATACTTCAAAATGAATTTAGGAACAATTTACAAAATAGCTTAATTCAATATTTATAATAACACTATTTGAAGGTGTAGGTTCACCATGTGGTGAAGACAATATTAATAACAAATTCAACATATAATAATGAATAACAAAATGATAATTACTTTTACATTCAACTTCAAACAATTATTAAATTTTCTACTAAAAATGCTTCTAAATAAAAGCTCTTGATGACAGTAAAAGATGTATTATTTCAAACTCACAGTTTTGTGCGCCTTCGCTGCTGGTTGCATTAAGATATTCTGATCTCATCTGATTACTTGTTTGTAATGTAACTGCAGTCATAATTTATTAATTTGTTTCACACTATTTGGTTTTTACCTGCACAATCTAGAATGATCTAGAAATAAATAGTGTTTTTTTATAATAAATCATAAATATATTTTAGAAACAAAAGCAAATATAATTGCCATATATTTTGAAATTTGCCATTATCGCATATTTGTTTTAAATTCAGTGAATAGTTTTTTTTAATATTAACTTTTATATATATTATATAAAAAACATACACTCAGACACACTTTAAACGGAACAAAATAAATATGTGCTTGGTTAAATGACGTTTCTTTTGACGAAAGGAACAATATTCTGAAGTTTGTGCGTAGTGTTTAGAATATCCAAGTCTATAATTTATCTTCGACTCCCTTCTATTGTGCGTTTACATTTTAGTTGATAGCATGGGCAGGCATTGATTCAAACGGAGATCTTACGCTAGTAGCCAGCATAAAAACATCACAACCTCATAAAACTCATTTAAACTAGTTATTAGGAATATGTAATGGGGTTTACTCAAACATGAGGTACGTTACTGAAATGAAGAAATTTGGATCTCGAATTAAACATTGAGAAAAGGATATTCATAATTAAATGTGGTGGTGAATAGGAGCCGATGTAGGTAGGTCAGGTAGTAGCGTGGCAAGCCTCCATGAGGCCAATGCTACCAACTAAACTGTAAAGGCGCAATAGTGTTCCGTCTTTTTAATCTTAAAACCTTTTAGCTTCGTTACTGCAAGAAAAAAGTGATTTATTTTAAACGTTATTTACAAATTAGAACTTGTTTTTTTTATCAGGGTGGAATTTATAACTTGCGCTATGAGGTTTTCCATGTTAAATTTATTACTTATTAGACGAACTAAACGAAAAGGACAGACAGCGTACTTTTTGAATGGAAGTAGAATTTTATCACAAGACTCAACTGAAAAGTTTTTTGTTTTGATGTCAGAGGTGAAAATAATTAACGTTTAACTTATGGACCAATCTTACTAAAAGATAATTAAGGGAACGGAAGCAATACTGGGCCACATAGATTGGTACTGTTCAAAACTTAACTTTAAAATTTAAATATCACCAAACGCAGGAATGTTTTAGCTGATTACTCACAATTCACTAGATACCTAGAGGTTAACTCAATAAACCATAGAACTAGATTCAATTTCAGGTTTATTAACCAAAGTTAAGTAAAAAAAGTTTATATGCCCTTAAATAAAAAAAGAAATTATTTATACGCCCTTAGTACAAGAAAAACTTCAGATTAAAAGAACACATATATATATTTAATTAAATTGAATTTTAAAAACCCTCCCCAAAAAATAAAAATTAAAAACCCTCCCCTTTAATAATGATTACAGAAATTATACAAAAAGGTTAGACAAGATTACAAAAAAATTAACATGAAATACCATGGATTTGTTTAAAGATAAAAATATAGGTCGTTGGCCAACTCTAAAGCTAAGTATAAATAATTAAATAATAAAAAAAAATTAATTATGAGACGTCTCTCTATAAAAAAAGGTATATAATTTTCTAATATATACAGCCCTTAGGGCTAAGGTCCGAAATATGCTATAGCTGCACCTCCCAAAAATTATTAAATACAAAAACATGTTCTATATACTATTCATTTACACAAAAATACAATTACAAATACAGCCTATTCAAAATTCATTTCAAAAAAAGTCCACTGCAGATTTTTGGTAGTTACAAAATATTTCAGTTCATAATTGTTTATGGTAAAGCACTGTCGCCGAAAAGTATCTATAAATGCTGGATGTAGGATGTTGGCTTATTCAGCAAGTTACAAGCTGTAGTTGGATTTATAGCATAATGGTTGAAATTGAGTACAGAACTTGAACCAGTGTAAAACTGCATCAAACAAAATAACAATCCTTTTTTAGAATGTAATTAGCCAAAATAAACAAGCATAGTACAGATAGTTTTCCTTTTAAGTTAGCCTTCATAATATTGGTAGCACAAGGTGACAAATAGCTACTTTAAAAGATTCCAAAAGTTACTACTGAACTTGTCATGTTACTCTTGAATGTTTCTACATGCAGCAAAAGCACATGGTGAACTCAAAATGTTCTAGACTGGTAAAATTAAATATATCAAGATATAAAACTGGATATAACCACTTTAAAGTTCAAGATTTTAGTTTAAACTGATTTAAAGTTGTACAGAAAAACTGTATAGGCTAGTCTTTTGTTTAAAATAGGCTAAGATATGGTAAATGCATAACATAGCATAACCTTTAAAATTTTTAGGCTGTAAAAGTTAAAGTTTAAACTTAGGCTATAAAAAAAAGAAATGCATAAGTTTTGAATAACTGTATGAATTTGAAAAGTTATTTACAAAGCAAAAGGGTGGAACTAACTTTATAAAATTTTTACAAAGAGTACATTTTATAACTAACAAAAGTAAGGCTAAAACATTCCCATACCTGGCATCCAGAAGCAAAGGCTTATAACAAAGACATATCAATTTGCCTTGCGTATAACTCGCGACTAAATAAAAGGAAAAGCCACGACATTGTTAACTATATTATACAGACATTACAAGGTGGACCTTCCTGTAGCAGAACTAATGGCCGACGTTCTTCTCGAATATTCTATGACTTAGCGAAATTAACGGACTAAATATACGTCAGCTGTTGACTCTCAGATTAGCTGTCGCATAACAACGACCTCTGCACAGGTATACACGCTAAGAAACTGATACCGTACAGAGTCGGTACCTAGTGGGAAAAAGGAGTAACTACTTGGAAAGGTCGGTAAGGGTAGATGCAGAAAGGTTGTAAACTGTCGGTGAAAAGCAAGTAGGTTGCTTTATTAAAGACAAAAAAAATATTGATGCCACGGAGTTCTAAAAACGTCACACTTACTAGCCGATTTTTATATACGATTACGTAGTCATTGTTTTAAATGCCGCCTCCGTTTTGAAGGTCTTAATAAATTTAAATGATTGCTGAGGTACGAATTTCAATAACTGTAATCTCAACAAAATAAAGTACTTAACAAAAGTTTGGAGTTCAAATTCAAACTCCAATTCCAATTCCAGCGTGTCAAGGTTTATGTAACATGGCGTTTTCCATGTCTCAAGATACAAATGTCACCTATTTTATTAGAAATTAAACTGATAATAATTGAAACACAAGTAAATTAATAGGTGGAGTAATATAATGGTGCAATAAGAAATACAGTAAGAGGATATATTTTTTTCTTTGGGAAGCTTTGTTCAAGTAAGTGTCCTCATGAGTGACGTATTAACCACGTTGTCGTTATAAGGATCTTAAAATATTATTTAAATATTTATTTTGAAGAAAAGGCTATATTTAATTATAATTCTACCAGACATTACGATGACTGAAGGTTATGATTCAATCGTAAAGGCATACTTTCAACCCTGTAATACTATTTAATTGATGATAATTTATCCAAACTTCATCAAATATACAGTTTTAAATGTTATATCCACTAATAATAGAATAAATAGAAATTTTTTAAATATATATTAAACTTTTAACAATATAATATCATGTATGAAATACTTAAAACACAACTCGTAAATATAGAAATTCATTTACGCAAAGTTAGACAAATTGCACTGAAACCAGCTATTAAAACTAATATATAATTAGCTATCCCATACATATAACTATTCGGATTTAACAGGAAATATAAAATTAGATTTTATAGTTAAAAATTCTATTCGTAAAAAAATATGTTTAAAAAAAATTCTATTCTATTCGTTAAAATATGTTTTACGAAAAGAGCATATTATTAAAACAATGTTTATGAAATAGTTATTATTTTTTCTAATTTGCATACTTTAATTATACTTATTATTCTATAAAGAAAAGAAGATAATTTTATTATAACTAAGTTACAAACATATTTAACTTACATTCCTTCATACTTATTAATATAAACTAAGAACCTTAAAAACGATGCAAGGCACTCCATACGACCAAGATTATAAACAATTATTTATAAGATTAGAAAATAAATTATTAGAACAACATTATTTCCTAAGGATATGCGTTCCAATTGCACAGGTAATACAAGTCACGTTATTGTATTGAATCTGATAAACTAAATTATGGTATACAAGTCTCATATTATGTTTTGCTATAAAAGACAATGCAATAACTGAGAACTGAGCATATGGAAAACTGGAATTAAATGTCGGTATGACAAGAAAGAATTGATAAATGTCATTCTGAAGAATGTAATATGCTACTTGAAAATATGAAGGAATGCAAGATAAATATTCGTATATTTTTGTTACAATAAAATACATTTATTTTCTTTAATTTAAACTGTACGATAGCTATACATTCTGACTGTATGTATGTAAACTTTATAAGTTTACGAAGTTTATAAGTTTAATATTTTTTTATGAACACGCATATTAAAATGTGTAATTAGAAAGTTTAATATTTCACTTACCTTAGCAAGATTGCAATTTTATATATTTAGCCTAAACTAAATTTATTATTTATAAGTTGATTATTATAAACTAAACAGTTTTGTAACAATAAGCATATTAGAATTTGTAGTTAGAACGTATAATTGATTTATATTACCTAAATTAAATGTATGAAGTATCCACTTCACAAATAAAGTTAATCTTATTAGCCCCTTACCTCAACTTTATTTCTTTTTCTAAATCAGATTAGGTTTGTTTCGACACAATGTTTGTTACGATTAACCCCAATGAGATATTAAATCAGATTAATTACTTCGTGTCATATTAAATACACTTTTATATGCACTTTCACGAAGTCATTATTGGAGACAGTAAACTTACAAGTAAATCATTTTCACTATTCTCCTTACAATTTTTAATCACCAAATGTTCAAAATTGTTGAAAAATTCAAGAAAAAAGGGGTAATTACTGTAATTTCGTATTTTGTATATATAAAATACATATGGCATTCGTCATTATACTCGCAGAAATTAAAATTTAAAGATTTAAAACACAATTTAAAAACAACAAATTATAAAGAAAATTAAGAAAATATATATACTACACTCAAAATTAATATAAAATTATAAACTACATAAACATAAAACAAGTTCGAATCACTAATAAAGCTATAATGTGGCATCCTGATACTCCTTCACAGTTTTTCAACCATCATTAAAATTTAAAAAATCGACCTCCATAGTTGCTTTAAACTCTTTAGGGTTGTTGTTCATGGTATGGACTCCTGTACCAGGGGATAGCTAGTCAAACGCTTTCAATCTGTGCTGTTTTAAAAGCAAATTATAAATAAGTATGACCCGTATTGTACGTATATACATTATTCTCGTGTATTGTAAACTACTTTAAAAATATTTATACAGGATGAGCTAAAATAATTTGATTACCCAGTTGAACCACTGCCGTGAGTTGATCAAAATAAAAAAAAAGTTAATAAGTTTTATGGGTTCAAAATACTCTTTTGGAAATCTTTATACTCATGAAAGCGCTGAATAACTGCCTGCGTGTATAAAATATTTGAGTAGAATGTGTTTGAACCTCAGACTTCAACACGTACACCATGGTTCCGCTCGAACTAGCAGGATCGGATTATGTAATGGTTCGTTTTGAGAGTTTGCATTCCGGCTGTAGGCCTCGGATCAGAAGTTGCTAACACAGTATAATCCCCCGCCGTGATTTTAAATTTGTACTTTTTTGGTATTTTACTTTTTGAACAAAATTGTCAGAATAATGTAAAACCTTCATTTTTTATAGATAAGACACCAAAACAGTTTCATTCTAGTAAGAAAAATCTTTTAAAACATATATTTTTTGGCTAACGAACACGTTTGGTAGACTTAGAAAACCAACGTGTGTACCAAATTTGAACCAAATCCAGCTGAAAATGAGGCCTTTAGTAGAGTGCTAAAATATACATTTATGTAATTTTTGCGACTCCCAAACACGTGTTCTGCGGACCATGATCGGTTCTCTTTGACCACTCCTGACCTTTGGTCTCACCATAAGCATCTACAGTGACTCATCGTAATAGCTAATCTTTATGAAATGCTTTAATAACTAACCAGGTTTTAAAAGCATTTCTAAAACGCAGAAATTAATATGGCCTAACCGATTAATTATTCTTACTGTGCTTTTTCGTAAACCGAATACATTTAGGGTCATTTTTTGTATAGCGTAAATACTAAATACCAATTGTAAATAAATTCTATCTTGATGTTTAAATTTTTAAATAATGGCTAGCTAAATAATGGAACTCAAGGCTGGGTTAGTATATGACGAGACTTAGTGTTTACATTCCCAAAGTTTTCAGCACTGGGTGCAGAAAAACTGCTCTACTAAGAGGAGTTTGACGTCCCTCGTGGTCTCGAGCCAATCTTACATTTACACCTAAACAAATCGTCTCATAATTTAAAACATTTCTTACGTTTTCACCATTTTAAGTCAGTGTGATTTGTGTATATAATTTTTAGGACTAAAGGTTTTTCCAAATTGGAGCAGTTTTTATTTTCAATACAATTTAGTATAAAGTTGTTAAAAAGTAGAAATTTTTATTTTATGATACATAAATAATTTATTTTGTACTTGTATTTTTTTGTTATGTTTTACCGTTACATTTTCTCTTTATAAGTGTTTCAATTCATACCTCAATTTTATACTTGTTATTCGTTACTTTTAAGATTATGGTTCAGTTGTTTTTTTTTTTACCCATTTTAAGGTACCACTTTGTTATTTCTAACGTACATTATTTTTATTCGTGTCTGTCACAAGTAGTGGTTAATTTTGTCTATATTGAATTACTTCCTCTTAACTAGTTTCATTTGGTGTATTATGTTTTGTTTACAATGTTACGTTTAGAAAACTGCTCATTACTATATTAGGCAGACCAGTTTTTCGCAAAAAATATAAAAAATTAACGAATAAAAATATAAAATTAGAAAATTTAGAAAAAGAGAGATTAATTATTCAAAACGTTTTTGACGCTTTAATAACGCTTTACATTAGCCAAATAAAAACTTTATCTACCAGAAATGCAACAGTTTAACGTCATATAAAAAAAAGCAGATTTGTAATAGAATGTTTTAATAACATCATTGTTTTGTTTAAAAAAAAGTTCCTTATTTATTTAACTAATGTAAGTCTGGGTAAGAGTTTACCTCCGTTTATTAAAATATGAATTTTAAACATATCAATTATGATTATTTTATATATTTGTATTTAGACTCGTTGTTTTAACGTATGTCTGTACGCAAATTGGTATTTTCCATCAAAACTCTTTCATTTTATTTCTGTACATCTAGCAATATTAGATGGCACATTCAGCAGCTACTGTACATGAATCCATTGCTTTAATTAAAATATCTCTGCACAGTAATACTCAGCAAAATAAATAAATATTTTATATTTAACTGTCTCTCGAATATACTGCTGCAGTTATATATCTCGGAGACTGCAACTATGAAATAATTTAACGGTAGAGAGTGATTTAATAACTAGTGTTAAGAGGGTGAATGTGAATAGAGCCAAGTGGGTGAAATAATGTATCGTTGAAGCATGGTTGTAAAGTCTGTGTGTGTTATGTTAAATATTTTAATATGATAATATGAAATTTCTAATTTGTAAAATAATATATGGTTACCACATTGTAAATAAACCTAATCTATCCTGTGTTGTTTCTATGGCTGGAATATAATTGTTCATTTAATGTTGAAACTTTTTTTGCGTTGTCAACTCTTGGAAATATTAACGTTTTATAAAATACTAATTAGGTACCAAACAATTTTATTTAGCTGTATTATTATTATTATTATTAGGGTGTTGTGTAACCTGTTTTTGTGTTGTCAACTCTTGAAAATAATTAACATTTTATAAAACGAAATAGGTTCGAACAAATTTTATTCAGCTGTAACTTAGCATGTTTTAAAAAACTGTTACGAATCAATATTATATATTTAATATTTAAAACAATGTTAAATATTAATATCAGTTTAAAAATGTTGTTTATTAATGAATTTAATATCTAAAACCATTTAGTAGCTGAAAATCAAAATCTGGTTTAGGAGCAATTAAATTACCGTTGTTTTAATATTTATGACTATGACATTACAACTGTAAGAAAGTATGATATTATACAACTAAAACAATATTTACTTTTTAAACATTTTAAACTTTTTAAACTTTCACAACCTCTTTTGGATTTTATGTGAAGCTTTTTATGAATAATGTTTGTTTTTATTTAAATTGTTTGCTAAAATTAGTCGAAATATTAAATTGTTATTTAAACATACATTTCAAAACCTGCAGTAGGCTCATATTAAATATTTCTCTCATTATTATATTTTATATCACAAACACAAAATTCGTAAATTGGAATTCTTGCCCACAAAAATCAAAACTTAACTCTTTTATTTGTTCAAACGTGGAAACGAAACGAAGCGAAGTGTTTGTTGAATAAACATTAGTAGTCATCCCGCCCCTTGAGGCCCAACATGGGCTCTTATGGGACTACGATTTAGCCAATCAGAGAGCCGCATTTGGTCACGTGACCCTGGGTGTGGGGGTGGAGGTGGGTGTGGGGGTGGGGGTGAGTGTTGTCGGACATCTCCTATATGTACAGGGTGTTCCAAAACGACTGGGTAAACGGAAAATTTTTTTTGTGCATTGTATCCTCGATGTTAACGACGTTGTTACTTTTATAATCTGTCGTCACCTAGTTCGCCATCTTATCGCTATATTACAGCCTATACAGGGTGTGCCAAAACGACCGGGTGATCGGAAAAATTTGTATGTGCATTATATCCTCGATGTTAAACGACGTTGTTACTTTTATAATCTGTCGTCACCTAGTTCGCCATCTTATCGATATATTACAGCCTATACAGGGTGTTCCAAAACGACCGGGTGATCGGAAAAATTTGTATGTGCATTGTTAAACGACGTTGCTAAATTTAAAATCCTTCGATCGCAGCTATCTTGTCGCAGCCTATAAAGGGTGTTCCAAAGCGTCTGGGTGATCGGAAAAATTTGTGTGTGCATTGTTAAACGACGTTGCTAAATTTACAATCCGTCACCAGCTAGTCGCAACTTATACAGGGTGTTCCAAAACGCCTTTGTGATCGGAAAGATGTGCATTGTTAAACGGCGGCGTTAAATTTACAATCAGTCGCCACCTAGTTCGCCATCTTGTCGCTGCCTATACAGGGTGTTCCAAAACGTCTGGGTGATCGGAAAAATGTTTACATGCATTGTTAAACGATGTTGCTAAATTTAAAACCCGTCGTCACCTAGTTCGTCATCTTGTCGCGGCCTATACAGGGTGTTCCAAAACGACCGGGTGATCGGAAAAATTTGTATGTGCATTGTTAAATGACGTTGCTAAATTTAAAATCTGTCGTCACCTAATTTACCATCTTATCGATATATCGCATCCTATACAGGGTGTTCCAAAACGA
>JAGFPH010014668.1:9401-22985 GCA_018207615.1 Philaenus spumarius | reverse complement strand
AGATAAATTATTAATTTTTGTAAAACAAAATGTTTCACAGAAATAACCAGAGTTCATTCATCCAGTCTGAACAGGCATGGAATGTGCAAACAAAGAAGGCCTATCTTGACTGACAGGAACAGACAGGTCAAAAGTACTTGTAAAATAGTTTTAATAAAGCCTATTGTAATACATGCAAAGTTAATTTTGTAAAAAAAAAAATATTATTAGATATATAATTATAAAGGAAGTTGTAATCAAAAGGAATTTGTAAAAAGACATTTAACGTGACAAAGGGTTTAAACGTTAGCCTATAAGGGAAAAATAAAGGGTTAAACATTGTAAATTGTCAGTTTGTATAGAATCAAAAATTAAAGTAAATATTAATGTAGAGAAAAGAGGAATAAATAATAATAATAATTTTATGAATAATAATGTGTTTTTAAGGGATTAAAGTTCATTCTTGGAGCTAAAATGTTAGTTTTAAAGAAAACAAAAGAAAATTAAGATGTAACTAAGAGTATTTATGATGAGGCTCATCGTGATGAGTATTATGGGTAATTTTATACATCCATACTGTCATACTTAGTTAATGATAGGTTAAAGGAAGGGTACAAAATGAATTGTATGAAATTAAAAGTTAAGTAGAGCATATTTGAAAAGGAATAACTAAACAATGTAAAACCAAGCGATTTTAATTATAAAGATAAATGGGGTGGGGGGGTGCCCAAAAAATATTTTAAAAAAGTAACGCCAAGATTGAAGAAGGATATAAACATCGTAAGAAGAAACAAAAAACAGACGAATGGTTTGAGCATAGCCTTTAACTAATCAAGTGAAAAAAGTAAGGAAAAAATTCTTAATTAAGAAAAATCAAGAAAACCTAAAGGTGTAATAATTCAAGAACCAGTGAAGCTACAGCTTCGAGTCAAGTTCCAGTCAAAGGCAAAAGTCAAGGCGAATACAATGAGAGTAACATCATCAAAATCTAACAAGCGTTAGTGAGTTATGAGTAATTAACATTAATCCTCCGCTGAGTTAGATAAGATACAGGTCTGAGAAGGAACATCAATATGTACTACAGAGAGGGAGAAACTGCAAGAGAAATAAGCCCCCCCTCCAAATTGATAACAATTAAAATAAAGGTATAAGCCGTACAAGTGAAAATTAATAAAACTATTAAGAGACAAATAAACGGTACCAGAAACTGGCACATACTTTCTGACAAAAATATTTAAATTACTAAACAGATTTACTGTGACTTCATAAGTGTATTAAAGTAGTAGAGGTGATACATTAAAGTAACTAATAAGTATTATTATTATTAGCTATAGAGAAAACTATTTCGATCGATTTCGAACAAATTTGCACCAGACATGTCAATTAGGCCTGTTTAGATGCTATAAAAAAGGTTTTGAAAAACAACCTCCTTTTTTGCCAAAAAAACCCTAAAAGTCAGTTATTATTACTATTATTAGCTAAACGAGAATTTTTAGAAAGATGCGGCTTTTTGCATATGGTAGGTTACATTAAGGGCTACAAATAAGCCGAATTTGGTCAAAATCGTTAGAGCGGTTTTATAACTGATTTTTTGGCCAAAGAGGGGGTTGTTTTTCAAATATGTTGAAAACCTTTTTTTCATGATTTTATACAGGCCTAATTGACATGTTTAGTGCAATTTTTGTTCAAAATCGATCGAATAGTTTTCTCTCTAGCTTTGTATACATACAGACATACAGACAAGCAGACAGACATACAGACCGACATTTTGTAAAAAAAAGTACTTTTTTGGACTCAGGCGGTCCCAAACGGATATTTCCACAAAAGTCTCAACATTGATTTTGTTTGCGATCACTATACTTTCTCTATACTATAGTATAGTGAACAAGTAAAAGTACTTTGATTCTGAAACTGAGATGGAAAAGTAAAATTGAATAGTTAAAAGTTGAATAGTTAGTAAAAATGAAAAACTAATTAGTGCTGGTGAAAACACAAAGTTGGCAGCAATGAAACTACCCTGATGTTCTCTTTTAAAATGTGAAGTAATGTTATTTTTAATAAAAGTCACCAAGGATGTAAATTTTTACCTACAAAATATATAATCGAAAACTAACTTTTTTTTAGGAACGTTCTATTACGAACAGTTTTTGTATCTTATTTGACAGTTCATTTTTAAACAACATTATTAAGCCTATCAGAGCAAAAATAAACTAAAGTAATAACTTGAAACCTAAATATTAAGGATTTTGTCCGAATTGTACTAATATGATTAATTGTTAAATGTACTCACCATTGCAGAAAATATTTGTACTCGATTGAATTCCCTGCCAACAGTTTCTCTTCTAACTAAAGTGGACCTTATCAGCTGGTTTACTTTATCGAATGATAAGATATCTGACGCTATCGAAAAGAGATTCATTCTATAACAACAAATCATAATTATATTCTACAAACGTTTCATAATTATATTCTACAAACGTTAATGTTATTTAAGTTTTTGTTTTTGTTGGTTTATTTAATAAAATTGTGCTTGTTTTCCCAATATGTTGTTTAGTATTTACTTTATGTTGTGAACACCACATTTGAATGGAAATCTATTTCTCTAATGGCGATATTTAGTAAATTGGTTATATATAGTATTAGCTTGCCTGATCCGGCTTTGCACAGATACACAAATCAAAGTAAATGCATATATATATATATATATGAATTTCTCTAATGGCGATGATAACCACCCAAGTTTTTCGCCTATAAAAAAATCTTAGGCTCAAAATCTTAAAAACACATTATTATTCATAAAATTATTATACTCTTTTCTCTACATTAATATTTACTTTGACTTTTGATTCCATACAAACTGACAATTTAAAATGTTTAACCCTTTATTTTTCCCTTCTAACGTTTAAACAATTTGTCACGTTAAATTTCTTTTTACAAATTCCTTTTGATTACAACTTCTTTTATAATTATATCTAATAACATTTTTGTATTTTTACAAAATTAACTTTGCATGTATTACAATAGGTTTTATTAAAACTATTTTACAAGTTCTTTTGACCTGTCTGTTCCTGTCAGTAAAAATAGGCCTTCTTTGTTTGCACATTCCATGCCTGTTCAGACTGGATGAATCAACTCTGGTTATTTCTGTGAAACATTTTGTTTTACAAAAATTAATAATTTATATTTGATTCTAATCCGTTACAATGCTTAGTTTAACTTTTCACTTCACTTTGCAAACTAATTGAAATTAAATTAAAGAAGCAATATCTATTTAACTGTCACGTCATATTTTGTAGCTCCAGAATAAATCATCTTCTTCGATAATGAAATGCTTCTTCTCTGAAAGTGGAATTATAAAACATGTTTCTGAAGAAAACACACTGTCATTGTCTACATCCTCGTTACACACTTTCAGAGGGTATTGGATGTTCATGTCAGGTTTTTTGTAGAAGAAAAGTTCACAGTTGAATAGAAGTTATTCACAACATGATTTTCTGTTTTGATGCAAACAAAGCAAATCATGAAATTTCCTTTTGTTAGATCTGATTTACTATAAAACCAAAATATACAATTATACGCGTTGGCATAATATACATTAGATCTCTTCAAATCGGGTTTAAAATCAAAGAAACCAACTGTTGATTCTTCTTCAAACATGGCGGAGTTTAAGTGACAATTTTTAATGAGCAAGCAAACTATTCGCTTTGACTTCTCTTCCACAGCGATCTAAACGCCAAGAAACTTTTCTAAAGGTACAACTAGATTCGTGGTGCTTAAAATTTTGCACGAGTTCATAAACATCGCAACCATAAAATCTACACGGTCTTGGCAAACAATTAAGAATATCTTCAAAAATTAAAATTTTCGCCGTTTACAGATTTCTAACTCGTTGAACATGTTGTGAGGCTACCCTTGCACGCCATGCATATGCAGTGTCCGTTCACACAATACCAGAGAGGTGGGCGTAGCAAGTTCAAGCATATCGGGCATTTCGCCACTTCTTTCAGTTTCTTTAAAAGTATCTTGTCATCAGGTGGTACTTTATCCTGTAATCAAATAACGAGACGAAATAGAAAAGCTTTTAAGGATCGAGTCATTTTCTTTACAAAAAATAAATGTATGCTTAAACTAGGTTGAGTGTTTTAAAAAGTAAACAATTTGAAAATTGCAACAAATGATCAAGATATTTCAAGATGGCGACTCAAAAGCGATCACTTTCACTGACATTTAACTTTGCAGAATTTCGTTAAAATGAAAAACGTAAAAAAAATATTTGATTGTCGAACTAGGTAGAGAGGACACCTAAGGAAACAGCTTTTACAGCTGATTAGTTTTCGTATGAAACACTGATCTAATCTTCGTCCGTTTCAAAATGGTTTTGGCATTTTGTATGGGTTTTGTTTTTGTTAAAACATGAATGTGTAAAGAGAAAATAATTAATTAAATTCATATTATTAAAAATTAAAAATTATAATCACAAAATTAACCGAAATTACATTACACAATATTGTAGGTTAAAGTTTGCCACCTTGAAATCGTTTGGCATTAATAAATTATTTATTTATTAAGTCATTTATATAAAGTACTTCTTTCTAAAAAAAATTTTTTTAAAGACCTTTAAAATGATGAATCACTTGTCCTATGTTTACACTTTAAATTTATTCCAAAATATGAAATTTAATTGGGCATTTTATTTGAAACAAATATATATATTTTCCTTAGATTCTTTAGATGTGAAATAGTGAGGTTGTATGAGGCATCTAGAATCAAAACTCACATATCCAAAATTGACTAAATTGAGTTAGCATTGCATTCTTATAGGATTTTTTTCAAGGAATCTGAATTTTGTTTTCATCAAAACTAACAAAATCAATGCAAAACAAAGCTTCAAAGTTTAGTGTTTGAGTTAAAAGTCACATAATCCATTGGATAATGTCAGTTTTGTAAAGCACAGTTTATTGACCAATGAAAAGGCAGCATTTAGGTCACATGACTTGCCTGTTTTAGAATAAAATCTTAAATATTGCAGTGTTTTACATAATCCATTCAATTAATAATGAAAGTTGAGAGTCAAAACTCACACAATGCAAATTTAATCACCACTTTTTTACAAAAATGTCTAGAAAAACACGCCAACAAGTAGTTTATCTGTTTTTTATGCCTCATTTTCAAATAATAAAAACCTCACGTTTCTTTTAATTAACCTGTAATTAAAGTTACAGTTTTTTGGCCCTCCTGAAAAATTAAGTTTTTGGATTATGTGTGTTTTGATTCTAAAGGTCTCATATATTGAAGTCGCCTGTCTTAAATTGATTTCTTTGCTGGATATATATTTTTAGTCTTGTTACACAATGTAGGCCTATATTTAAAAAAATGTTGGATCCAACACAGTTCGCTGACCAACTGTATTTTATACAGATCGCTGCAATATATATTTTCATAAATAACGATGGTTAACTAAACATATCAAGAAGTACTATTTGTATTTCGTACTTATTATTGTTTTGGTTTTTCGAATTCTGTAGTGTAATACATAAAGGAAATATTATTAATTAGACACTATACTGTAAGTCTATAAATATAATTGTAATTTTATGAAAGATTGAATTGTTTTATATGTAATGTTTAATATGATTAAATTTAATCTAACTGTTTATAAAAAAGAACGACTTGTTTAAACGAATTAGATAACTTTAGGATAATAAATTTTTTAATATATATATATTAAACTGTATATATTAACTGGTACATTTAATATTATATTACCAACTGTGACATAAAAATACCAAAAAATCTTTGTATGAATGGTTTATTTACTCCAGCAAAACAATCAAATAAGGCAATTAAATAATAAAAAATAATATAGTACAAGACTGAATTTTTTTAATAGCTTCATAAAAGTAAAATACAAATATTTTTAAATGTTTAACAGACCAAAATAAAAATGTGTATAATCCTTATATTATATAATTCTGTAAGCGAAATTTTAGATTCAAAATTATAGGAATTTGGTAAATCGGAGGATGATGGGAGAAAAATCAAATTAGAGGTATCGATTCAAGGAACGAGGGAAAAATATAAGTTTTTTTTCTAAAATTAAAAACTAAGGGGATTTTGGGGTCCCCGCAAAACGAAAATTCCCCATAAGAAATACATGAGAATTTAAAAACATCTGCTTTGTTTACATTAAAACATTTGGTATTAAATAAATAAATTAAAAACATAAAACAGCTGTTCTGTAGTTTAGATTAAAACATTTGATCTATACTAATATTATAAAGAGATAAAGTTTGTGTTTTTGTTTGTTTGTATGTAGGGGGTAATATCTGGCACTACAGAACCAATTGAAGAAATACTTTTACTAATAAAAAGCTACACTATTCCTGAGTAACATAGGCTATAATTAATTTCAATAAAAACCTTTTTGTACTTCAATATTTGTAAATTAGTCGGAAAAAATTCTTAGGTTGGGCCTATAATGATAAACCAACACATGTATTTACATTTATTACCATAGCAACCAACTGAATAAAATAACAGATACCGTAATATAGCTGGTTGCTCCAATATTTCCATTAACAGCTGATTTCAAAATTTGAAGCAATTATTTTTGTATTTCTAGCTTTTAGGTTAGGGTTTTAAAGTGTAGACCTGAGTCTTGCTGGTTCTTTTAACCATTATTATAATTGATGTTATAAAATATACGAAACAATTTGATTTGAACTTTTAACATTATTTACCATCTTAGTTTTGAGGTTATTATTAATCCTACACCTTTATTATAAATAAAACATAACATATGTTTTTGGAAGGTTCCATTGGGGATTGGCGTGCGGAGCATGCAGGGGTCTCCCCTAGTTTAAATATAAATAGTATAAAATTACAAATATAAAATAAGACTAGAATCCTTTATTAAAAGAATTAGGTATGGTTAGAATGACAAATAATTCGACCACGCAGCTGGACCGCTGACGTGAGTTCAGCAAATTTCCAAAATTAAGTTTATAGGCCTATGTTTTAGGGTTTCAACCAACAATTTGGGAAATAGGTCTACTAACGAAGGCGTTGAACAGCTGTCTGTGTGTACGCAATATATTAGTAGAACTTGTTTGCGCCTAGTGGCCTCGCGAGTTTGCACCACTAGCTTCGAACCGGGTACTTGTATGGTATTTTACGTTTTGGTCGATTTTGGGGGAACCAAGCGAGCTATAAGGTCGCGTAAAAAACAAAATGTGCAGAATAACATCCTACATTTATATTTTTAGAAAAAACTTTAAAAAAATTTCATTCTCGTAGTAAAAATCTCAAAAAATAGTTACTTCCGGTCAAAAAACGTACTTCCGGTTGTTGGATTTTTTTGGCTAACGAACTCGTCCGAGCGACGTAGATACGTGTACCAAATTTGAACCAAATCGGACTTAAAATGCGGCCGCTAGAGTGCGAACACATATATACATATATATATATATATATACAGATATATATATATATATATATATATGAATTTAAATGACACCCCAAAACGTGTTCTGGGGACCATGATCGGTGCTCATTTGCTACTCCCGACCTTGGGTCTCACCATAAGGGCCACTGCAATAGCTCATTTTTCCTATGGAAATTCGCTAATAATATATTTAAAGTGTGACAAAATATATTGAAAACTTTGTAAGTTCATCCAGATGAATGGTTTATTTTACTCCAGAAAAATATAAGATAAGACTAAACTGTTTTAGAAGCTTCATAAAAGTAAAATCGAAATAATAAATAATGTTTAACAGTTCAAAATCAAAATGAGTATCACTAATAAACAAATGAAAGTTCAAACTTCTAGTTGGGTGTAAATTTTTACCTACAAAAATATATAACCGAAAACTAACTTTTTTAAGGAACGTCCTATTTCGAACAGTTCTTATCTTATGTGACATTTCGTATTTAAACAACGTTATTAAGTCTATCAGAGCAAAATTAACTGAAGGTAATAACTTTAAACCTAAATATTAAGAATTTAACATGAATTGTACTAATATGATTAATTGGTAAATGTACTCACCATTGCAGAAAGAAGATTTGTACTCGACTGGATTGGATTCCGAGGCAACAGTTTCTCTATTAACTAAAGTGGACCTTATCAGCTGGTTTACTTTATCTAATGATAAGACTATCTGACGCTATCGTAAAGTGAATAATTCTATTGCAATGAATCATAAATTTTACCAAAATTAATATTATTTAGGTTTTTGTTGGTTTATTGAACAAGTTTGTGCTTGTTTTCTGAATATGTTGTTTAGTAGTATAGTAGTGTTTACTTTATGTAGTAAACACCACTATTTCATTGCGGATCTATTTCCTCTAATGCTGATATTTAGTAAATTGGTTATATAGTATTTGGAAGCACGATGTGTTGTTTTACTAAAAGTATTTTGTATCGAAATTTTATTAATTGCTGATGTACTACTTTTGTTTCCTTGTGTTGGCTGGTATTAATGAATGTTGAATTTAATGGTATAAATAATGTTTTGTTAACCTTCAAAAATCAAAGCAATTTTATTTTTTTCCACTTAAAAATAATTAAAGTTAAAAAAATAAATAATTCGACCACGCAGCTGAACCGCTGACGTGAGTTGAGCAAATTTCCAAAATTAAGTTCATAGGCCTATTTTTTAGGGTTTCAACCAACAATTTATGAAATAGGTCTATTCACGACGGTGCTGAATAGCTGCAAAATGGTTCGCACGCCATTCCGCATATTGGGAGTATCTTCATTACACAAAGCATTGCGTGCTTCGCACGCCATTCCGCATATTAAGAGTATCTTCAATACACAAAGCATTGCGTGCTTCGCACGCCAACCCCGCGGTAATATCCACCACATGGCTTTGAACCGGGCACTCTTATGGTATTTTACGTTTTGATCGATTTTGGGGAAACCAAGCGAGCTATAAGATCGCGTAAAAAAATGTGCAGAATAACATCCTACATTTATATTTGTAGAAAAAACTTTTAAAAATTCATTCTCAAAGGAAAAATCTGAAAAAATAGTTACTTCCTGTCAAAAAAACCGGTGTGCTTCCCCGGTTGTTGGGTGTTTTTGGCTAACGAACTCGTGGAGCGACGTAGACAACCAACATGTGTACCAAATTTGGACCGAATCGGACTTAAAATGCGGCCTCTAGAGTGCGGACACATATATACGATTTTTAATGACCCCCAAAAGTGTTCTGGGAACCATGTTCGGTGCTCATTTGCTACTCCCGACCTTGAGTCTACCATAAGGGCCACTGCATAGCACGTCTTTCCTATGGAAATTCAATAATAAGTCAAATAAGTTGGAACCTTCAAACAATTAATTCATTTATTGTTATTGTAAATGTTAAATTTTTATATCTATTCATTGTACTAATACATTTCTTCTTAACTGACCGCCACCCACTCAAAGTATTTAAAAAAATCTGGTTTTAAATATTTGTAGATGAAATGAAAGGGGTTCATAAATGATGTTACACTAAATACTTTAGTTCTTTTGTGTTAAATAAAGTGTGTCTTTTCATTTTGTATTTATTTACATTGATTTTACTTTGAAAATTCCTTTTACAGTTCTATTCAAAAATCTAATTTTTTCGTTACACAATGCAATAAAAATAAAAAGAATAAATCAAATGAATAAATAAATAGCATATGTAAAAAGTATTTAATAATGTTAAGGAAAAATTGTTATAAAATAACCAAAAAGCGTGTATTTTTTTGTTGCTTTTACCATAAGAAAAAGAAATTAGCTTAAGAACCCGTTTCGGGTCGGGCCGGCACTGACTGACAGTTATTTACGGGCCTCTAGACTACTAATTATAATGACAATAACATTAGTACATTGAAGCAATGTATACTAAGTTGTGTAAATGTTTGAAATGGGAAATAGATGAATCACCAGTTATCGTTATCAGTTATCGTTAACTGATAAGCCCAGCTTCCGTTAAGAGAATTCAGTTTCAGACTTCAGTCAAGGGCAACTCTTCTTTCTACAATGGTGAGTTACTTCCATTCTGAAATATGTCATACCATTTTATATTTACAAATTATTTCCATAAGGTTGTTTTTGCTGTAACGCATACATCTACATTAATTAGTAGTTCTGCATGTGAACAGTAGACCTCGCTCGTTGAAATAACAAATGTGGTTTTGAGCTTAGGTTAAAAATAGTGTGGCAGTAAGTAAGCTGAAGGTTTGCCAGTGAAACATTATTTTGCAATTCCCGCGATTCCGGTGTTTCTAGTTCTCGTTTTTTTCTTTTTTTGAGCTTTAACTGCTAAAGATTTTCTTTTAGAGGCATTGTGTTTTATTTAGGTTAATAATGCGTAAGATAGCTAAAAATATCGGGTTATTGAGGGAAACATAGAATTAAATATTTACATACTTAAATAACTAAAAGCGTCGAGGTAGTGATCTCAACCCATGTAGCAACACTTCCCACGCTGTCCAACGGTGATTTTATGTATGTCCTTCATCACCGCCAGGTTTCATTTGTATCATCTCATTTTGTAATTAAAATAAAGCTAAATCAAGTACTTTTATGGAATAATAATTTACAATTATACTGCTAAATTCTTTGATTTATTCTCTACACTTTCTCATAATAATTTGTCATTTTTGGGAAAAGGATATAGTATTCCTAAATTACTATTCAAATAGTTCCGTTAGCAGTCTTGTAGTAGGAAGATAAAAACTGGTGTTTTCAAAATAAGAATTTTGAAAGTGATAAATATGTTTATACAGTTCTATTTAGAACTAAATTACGAAACTTTTTTACATTTATGAAAAAAATTACAAAAAACTTTTACTACTTTTTATTTAGGCCTAAAGTTGAACTTGTCCCTTTCCTTACTGAACATGCTTGTTTCTTGAGCTAATAACTTTGTTAATTTTACTTCAATCATTTTTTACTGGCATACATGAATTCTTTGAACCTTTATCTACAAAAAAGCTACGGAACACTTTTGAATTGGTTTAGAATAAACGTATAAAAACATGGTTGAAATACAAAAACTTGGAGGATTTTTAACAAATTTGAAGTTTGCGGCCATTTCGTGAGCTTACCGTTAGAGATACGGAAGAAATCAAGAAAACAATTTTGTGTAAAATCAAATTTGCTAGTAGCGAAATGTTATTAGTTTTTAAATTTCGTAATATCAAATTTTGTCAAAATCGTTAGAGCCGTTTTTTAATAAAAGGGTTGTTTTTCAAAAATTTTCAAAACCTTTTTTCGTGCGTCTGTACAGGCCTAATTGACATGTTTGTTGCAAATTTGTTCGAAATCGATCAAATAGTTTTCTCTCTAGCTTTGTATACACACAGACAGACAGACATTTTGTAAAAACCACTTTTTTGGACTCAGGGGATGTTGGATATTTCCACAAAAATCTCAACATCGATTTTTTTGCGATCAATATACTTTCTCTATACTATAGTATAGTGAGAATGCAAAAGTATGTTATCACACGATTGTAGGCTATATAATTAATTGTAACAATTTCTTTGTTTGGAAGATCAATTAAGTTTATCAATTTACACATTGCAGAACATATATTATTTATAAACTTAAATAATTTTTTTTTTTTTAAAGACTTGTATTATTGGTTAAATATGTTCTATTAAGTTAATTCAGCACAGAGTTAAACGCAACTACCAAACACAAATAATTGGCAAGACATACCAACACTTCTTCCAAGTTAAATTCACATTTGTTATCTGAATATAAATGCAGTTAATCAGAGATGTGTGTTGACTCCGTCGGGAGTATTAAATGAGCAACGATCATGGTCCCCAGAACACGTTTGGGGTGTCGTTAAAAATTGGATAGCCTATAAATGTATATGTGTTCGCACGCTAGCGGCCGCGTAAGTCCTATTTGGTCCAAATTTTGTACACACGTAGGTTGACTAAGTCGCTCGGACGAGTTTGTTAGCCAAAAAATCCAACAACCGGAACACGTTTTTGACCGAAAGTAACTATTTGTTTAGATTTGTTCGTGCTAGAATTAAATTTTTATGGATTTATCTACATACAGTCGTGGTCATAGAAATTGCATCACTTTTTAAAATATTGAAGGATCTCCTTAAACCAATGTTGTTCTTACCTTTTGATAATTTCAAAATGTTTTGCAAAGGAAAAGAGTCTGTTTTGAGCCGTGAAAATGGTTAAAACCGAAATAAAAAATAAATAATATTCATAAAATGATAAGTAAAATGTTTAGTGTTATCGAGGAAAATTAAAAAAAAAATAACTCATATGAATTTATTTGGAAAAAATGTATAAAAACATTAAAAATATATTTATTGAAATATTAATATAAACTAGTATTTGTCGAACCGCCATTGGCCGTGATAACTGATGCGATCCTGTTTGGCATTGAGTCGATCAAAGTTTTTATGATTTCGTCACTGATCTTCTCATTCCACACTTTTTCGATTGCCAGTTTCAGCTCATCTTCATTCTTAGGCTTTGCAATACATTTATTTAGGATTTGTTTACACATTTAGGATCAAAAATATAACAATCATAGGTGATGCAATTTCTATGACCACGACTGTAAATAAATGTAGTATATTATTCAGCACATTTTGTTTTTTTACACGACCTTATAGCTCGCTTGGTTGACCCAAAAATCGATCAAAACGTAAAGTACTATGAAAGTACGAGGTGCACGTCGGTACGAGTTAGCAGAATAGAACCCGAAGCCGCAAGGTTAAGGTTTAACCCTTTGAGGAAGTGATAAAATTTGAAAAACTATATATTTCTTTATTTTCGTGATTAACTAAGTTTGTTTATTAAAAAGCATTTTTGTTAACTGTTTTTTTTTTTTTAGTCTATATATACTGTATATATATACGGTACATATATAAATACCTTAGTAAAATTATGCAAAACAGCCCCAGCCGGAGACTATAGATATCTAGTCATATCCCGTCAGCTTGGAAGCGAGCCATCCACCGTTTGCTTTACTTCCGCCCTCCTACCCTCAAACCACAGATATGATTAGATATCTGGTCTCCCTAGCCTAGATTCGAACATAGCATCTTCTGATCAGGAAGACGCAACGTTATCGACTAGGCTACGGCTTAAATAAAGAAAACTGACAAATTAACAAAACTTCAGTTACTTTACTATCGGTATAATAAATAAGTGGAGAAAAAAACATTTTCCCACACCGCTTTCTATTTTTTTAGTGTGACTCGTCCTTGAAACGAACTAGTGGGTTTACCCTCACCCTTAACACGTTCACTGCTACGCAAATTTCGTATTTCCTATGCTAGGAGCTGACCTTTTATTTTTTATATTTATAACTTAAATAACTACAAATGACTTGATTTTTTTTTAATTTTGAACCCTTCTACGTAATAATCAATAATACTTTAAAGCGTACGCTCATGTGCGTCCATAGCACGTAGGCTTAAAATTGGCGTGCGAAGCACGCAATGCTCTATGTATTGAAAATACTCCCAATCTGGGGTGTGCGTGCGAACCACGGAATGCATTGTTCATTTAAAATACTCCCAATGCGGATGTTTGCGTGTGAAGCATGCAATTCACTGTGTATTGAAAATACTCCGAACA
>JAGFPH010014667.1:12051-22990 GCA_018207615.1 Philaenus spumarius | reverse complement strand
TTTTTTAAATGAATTTTACTAAATAATCTTCCACTTTCTTAAACTGATTGGTAATTCGTCAGCGAAACTAACGTTCCCACTAGGACCAGAAAGAATATTTATTTAATCTTATGTACAATTTTGTAAAGTTTCTTTAAATCCTATCCTGAATTCAGAAAATGTTGCATGAATTTTACAAAATTATTAGTTTTTAAGTTTTGTTTTAATAAATCATCAATTGTGTAAATATCTTTTATTCCAAAATTAATTTGAATTATAAGTACTTCTTTTTCCAAACTCCAGATTACCAAATTTTAAACAACTTTTGTTTGAAGTGGTGAACCATAAAATAGTCCACTTTGTTTATAATTTGCCACACCAGTATTAAAATAAAAGCTATTTGTGTTTGATGTTTTACTAATTTTCAGCTCTTTACCATTGCTTTGCTTTATAGATTGCTTACGCTTGCATGAAAACCTTTGCACTGCATTTGCATGAAATTTCAGATTCTTCACAAACAATGGAAGGACACAAGTCTGGCCCTCTGTAAGTATTACGGTACATCTTCTGTTTTCAGGCTTGTTTTGACATTTTATTTCTTTGCTCTTTGTTTCTTTACAGGCAAAACAGTTTTCAAGACAAAACAGTCTCAATTATTTCCCATAAAAAAAAATACGATTCGAGGTCTGGTAAAAAAATAACTGGCTGTATTTTTATTTCTTCACAACTTCAACAGAACAGAACAGAACAGAACAGAACATTTATTGGTCCTTCAGCACATGTACAACATTGCAATAGACTTCGTCACATACAGTTTAGTCATTAAAACTAACATATCATAGATCATGAATAATAAAATAGATCATGCATGCATACGGGGGCTGTGTGCCGCAAAAAAGGTTGTCGCGAAAATAGTGCATGATCGCGCCGCTAGGTAGCGCTAGGGAGAAATCATTGGTAGCATTGGTGTTTCAAACAGCTTCCGTCGTTTCCCCAATAGATAGCGCCACTATCGTCGAATTTCCAGTGGAACGAAATATTGCATTGGATCGGAGTTCTATTAGGTTATCCAAATACAATGCTAATATTAAACACAGGCTTACCAAATATTGACATCACATTCCAAATAATCCGCCAAGTTATAAAATGAGTAGCTTTTTCAGCCAACCATAAAAAGTATGATATAAATCATCATTTGACAAGTTTTGAAAAGTGACAGGCGGTTTATTGAATAATTTAGTTCCTAAAACTAAATGATAATTTTTGGATTTATTTAATCTATGTCTTGGTTGTTCAAGAATATGACCAAATCTTGTATTATGATTATGAATTAAACCTCTAACTGGATACATATGTAAATTATTCTTTACGTGCATTACTACATCAAAAATATATAAGTTGATTACCGCTAAAATACCAGTTTTAATAAACAGTGGCTTGCAGTGTTACAATTTATCCTAGTTTGTTAATATTCTCAAAGCTTTTTTTTTTGAAGAATTAAAACTGTGTGAATTCCTATTTCATTTCCCCAAATAAGAAGGCCATATCTCAAAATACTTTCAAAGAAAGCAAAGTACGCTATTTTTAAATATTTAATAGTAAATAAATTACCCTTGATAATTTTGTCTTTACATAATCTATGTGCACTGACCAGGAGAGCATACTATCAATTTTGACCCCAACCAACATTAAAACTTTTTCATAAGCAGGCTTATAACTATGTTTTAATTTTTGAGTTTTTTCTTCATTTAAAAACAGTCCATTTACCTCAAACCAGTTGTTTGTTTCTTTTAATACACTAGCTGCTACATTATCTAATTGAAAAATGTCTTTGTGACTAACAAGTAAAGACGTGTCGTCTGCATAACAATACCCCATTCAATTTACTTCCTGTCACTAAGCCGTATGAACGTTCCACTGGGCAAAGTAGTGTTTGAAGTTATTGTCGGAAAACATGTTTGTGGCCTCCTTTGCATTATCTTTCACAGCTTCTACTGTCTGAAATCTCGTTCCTCTCAGTACTGATTTTACCTTGGAGAACAGAAAAAAGTCACACGGTGCAAGTTCGTGTGAATAGGGTGGATTTTTTAACACTGTGATAACTGCAACGTAACAACAGACAATGCAATATGACCTGGGGTTTTGTTCTGAAGAAGAATCCATGACACAACATCTTGGGTCGCTTTCTTGTTACTCGTTAACGGAGAGTTGTTAAGACCTCAAAGTCGTGTTGCTAATTCACAGTTAGACCTACAGGTACCCACTTTACGTACACTACCCCATCTCCATCTTGCATCTGGAGCTTTTCGTTCTAGTCCCATTTGTAGTCTGCTTGTTCAAACAGATGAACCATCACTCATGCAACGTAGACAACTACTACTGTCGTACATGTGTAACTTACGCTTTAAACTTTGCATCCTACATATGATATTGTATTTCACAACCATTTTGTACAATACGAATTTTGTACACATTGTATGGCTTCTTTTGGGATCAGAACTATCCGTATCGTTAATAATCTGAGTTTAGTTCTACCTCCTATGTATGTAGTAAATACACCATGGTTTGTTGCTTCCATGGATGATTCGAAAGCCATATGTCGATCGATCTCTCGCTGTCTATACCTAAAACAAACTACTCCTGATGTTGTTTACTGCCAGGAGTTCATGTCAATCTGCAATCTTTACCTGTCAAATAATACAATTTCACTGATGGTTCTAAAAAAATAGAGTCGGATGCTCATTTGTTATGTCAGGTAACAGTTTCATGCATAGATTACTCTCTACTTCCTCTTTATATACAGCAGTACTTTTTTCAATACTCTAGGCACTTAATACTGTATTACCTACATCGGTACACCTTATTATATGTTCTGATTCAAGAAGTGCTCTTGAATTCATCCAAGATATGTATTACCCTCCAACCCTTTGGTTAAAGATATTCTGTGTTCCACGCACTGACTTTGGCTGCAAGGTGTTGGGGTGTCATACTGTTGGGCTCCGGATCACGCTTGGATTCAGGAAAATACTAAGGCAACGTAGCTGCTAAGGAAGCCACGCACGTACTTACAACCTAACGTGAAGTGTGTAATGTCATCCGACTTTGTGTCCATTTTGAAGCAAGCTTTATTTAAAGACGGGGAAGAAAAATGGGATGTAGTGCAAAATAATAAACTTCGTAAAATTAAGGATAGTGTTCGGCCATGGATAACTTCAAACTGCCGAAGCCGTCGAGAGGAAGGGGGATTTGTGGTCTACGCATTGGCCGTTTCGTGTTAACTCATGGGTTTCTGTTGCGTCTTGGGGATCCGCCACTTTTCTGTAGTCATTTTCTTTCCATCAAGCACCTTCTTTTAGAGTTTAGAAAATTAAAACTCGTTCGTAAGAGGTTTTGCCAACCTAATTGCATTCAGATGCTGCTGGATGATGATACCCACAACATTAATATGGCGTAAGCGTTTCTCCCTCATTTGAATGTGTTTGGTAACATTTAAAGTTATTTGTCGTTTTGTCCTATTTGATTTATTCTCATTGAATTTATTTATTACATGTTATTGTTATTTTATTTTATTTATCATTATAAGTTGTTTATTGCTAACTAGTTTCAGTGGTGAGTCAAAATTAAATGTTGCATTTTCGTATCTGTGTTTTGTTTTTGGTATCTCAAATTATTTAATTAAATTATGAGCATTATATAAATTCTCTCCAGTTTCCAGGCGATTATAAAGATTCAGGTTTTTCGCCTTATATTTATATATATAAAAAATAAATTTTTAAACGGACGTTGAAAAACACAATTGTCATTGCTTTGAATTCTTATTTGGTCATTCCAGCTTACTTCTTGGTGAACTGAGCTCGTCCCATAAATTACCTGGCCCTCAGTTTCCGGATATCAAGTAAAAAAACTACGATTCATCATATGTTAACACTTTTTCTAAGAGTAGGGATCATTTTTTATGGTTTTCAATCTTTATGTATAAATGTTCACTAGTGAATCCATTTGTTCATGTGTGAGATTCTGTTTTGAACACTTCTATGCCCGTTTATAGAAACCATACACCGTTCTACCGTTCTGCCATTGCTATGTTGTAGTGCCGTGTCCATACATAAACGTTTTCACTTTTCAACTACTTGAGATACACTCATCTTAAAACATATAGTTGTATTATTTTGCATTTATACGTGCTGCTCTCTACTAGAAAATAAATGAACTACTGTCCTTGAATATTCCTACGATACTAAAAATAAGTGTGAATGTTACACTATAGTAATGACTACATATCAATAAGATGAAAACTTCCGATGTTAAAAATTCAGACCAGGGAAGCAGGTATAAAAGAGTGTTGCGCCATCGGCCGCCAGGATTCGACATTCACGGTCACATGGTAGTTGGCCTACTCTGCTCTCCCCCTCTTTCCATCCTCGTTCTACATTCGGCTGGCAAAACACGCCTTGAGAGCTCTTAGTGACTGATGGCACAAACTCACTTTTATGCCTACTTTTTAGTGTGAATCCTACCCAATTAAACTGTTCATCTTATTGATATGTAGTCATTGACTATAGATAGCAGTTTTGTTCGCTTCCTTTAGTAATTTACACAATGGTTTTGTTTTATGTTGAACTTACTGAAAGCGATGTTACAGTGTTGAATGGGTATTTTCGAAACTGAAGATGAAAGTGTTTTTTTTAATTTATATAGGCTACATTTAAAATAGCTATCAGATGTGTGTTGTTGTGTTAAATAGCTTTTTATTGTTTGTTAAAGTATAATTTATAAATTTATATTTCTGTTTGTAGGGGGTGGAAAGTCGGGCGTCTCCTCGTGGTCACCCTGGGTAACGCCAAAGTCCGACCAGCTGTTCTATGTCCCAGCATTGGAAGGTAAGAATCTTTCTTGTTACTTCGAGTCGCATTAAAATGCCAAAGTATTGAAGTTTTGTGAAAATTCTAAAAATTTTACCCCCACTTTGTATGACTTTTCTCAACGTTTTCAAGGTCTCTGATCACGATAAAGCAATAACAAATTTTGTGTGCGTATGTCTGTGGAAACACATCGGAGAAAACTTCTGGTGGTGCCAAAATCTGCAGAGATTTAAAAACTTTTGAACTTTCTAGCGTGACATGCGTGACAAAAACGTCACATTTTTTAGTATTTAAAAAAAACACAAGCTGATGTCTCGAAAAAGTGTTCTACTTTTTTTGAACCTAAATTAAGCTTTCAATATAAGTGATGCGTAATTAAAGTTTTAAAGTTTGTGAGACCTTTATATTCGAGGGACCAACTTGCTTTATACAAGTAACCAGATTGAAATGAGAACAATTAATACTTTATTATATTCTTGTCTATATTGAAACTGTAGAATTGTGACTTTACATTTTCCTACCTTGGTTGAAGCGAAGTATTGTAGATTTCTGTAGGACGGTGTAGGCCAATGGCGTTGTTCGTAAACGTGCGCACAGGTACCTGGCGAAGACACTCGACACAAATTAATTATAATAAATTGTCACAAATCACACTGTTCACAAATAAAATATCACTGTTCACAGTTTATAAGTACAAACCATAGACAAGGTTCGCTAATTAAGTTTTCGCGATATCTTTGGTTTTGTAAAGTTAGTTAACAGCACATGAGCGAATGGCGTATAATTCAGCAATATGAATTATGGATAAAAATGACGGAATAAAAACGTATAAAATGGTTTGCGACCAAATACTCGGAGCGTATGATTACCAACGAGAATAATTCGTAGTATCGTAATCACTATTCTATTAGCGGCGTTGTACGAGGTACTTACAGCGTGTATTACCTAGGTATTACCCATGCAAAAGATCACGACTCATGTAAAGCGCGTTGCTTGTCCAGTCTCGTGGTTTTTTATCAAGAGTTCTTCGGCTTTGTTAGCCAGAGACCAATCAAAGGTCACAAAAGGTAGCTTTGTTAAACATGCATAAAACTTCTGTTGCTAAGCGGTGAGTTATGCTGATATATCTTGTTTTGTGGCGGGAATACAAAATAAGTACAGAACAATAAGCTTAAGGTTCATTTTACATGACATAAATCTTTTTATATTGTTTACTATCTTATATTATCTGTGATTAACTTTACATATTTATTAATAAGAAATTATAAAATCTGAGAGTGAAGGAAGTAAGTGGTTTGGTGTATGAAGCAACTTTCTATTTTCTGCTCCCTTTTCTTAAAATCAGTTATACTGGTATAGAGTCAAAACATTAAGGAAAGTATATATATTTATATAGAGAGTAAAAATTTGTTTGTGTCAAAGAGGGTTATTCCAGACCATTTTAAACCATTTTTTTATCGTTAGAAAACGTTTTTTAAGTACATGTGCCAAAAATTCTAGAATTGGTATTTTCTCAGAAAAATTTGCTTTTTAAAGACTTATAAAACAGCTGAAAACACATGACGATTGTGTTAATTGTTTTAGATCAGCTCAGAGCATTTGCTGCTTAAAAAAGAAAAAGAAAAATTACATATTTTAAAACAAATCTCATTTAATTCATTGAACAATTTTGCCCATGATGTAAAGTTTAAAAATAAATCTAGTATTTACATAATGTGATAATACCACATAGTTTATATAAAACACGGTTACATAGTGAAAATGTAGTTTATTAGAAACACAAAATAAAAGAAATTTATGAGAAACTTAACTACAAAATAAAAATTTACTTAATAAGAAATAAAATAATTTGATCACACGCTGAACCGCTGACGTAAGTTTAGAATTAAATTTATATGTTTCAGGGTTTCAATCAACAATTTGGGAAATTGGTCTACTTACAAAGGCGCTGAATAGCCACCTATGTGTACAAAGTATATTCGTAGAATTTGTTTTCACTTCAACTTTCAGACCCGGCTCATATGGTGCTTTGTTCCACTCGCGGCAAAACAATTCGTTTTGTACTTTTGCAGCTCGATCTTACTACTTCGGATTATGAACAGCACGTTGCGAGTTTGCACCTCGAATTTGTTGCCTCGGATTATGTACTATTTCGTTTAGGTCGCAGAGGAAAAACTTTTTGTATTGTACTTTTTGTTTTGATCGATTTTTGGGGAACCAAGCAAGCTATAATTTAGTGTAAAAAAAATAACACAAAATGTGCTGAATAATATCTGACATTAATTTTTTTAGAAATAACTTTAAAAATTCCGGTTGTTGGATTTTTTTGGCTAACAAACTCGTCTAATCGATGTAGACAACCGACGTGTGTATACTAAATCAGATTTAAAATGGGGCCGTTAGAGTGCAAACACATACAATTTTTAGTGCCACCCCAATACGTGTTCTGGTGACCGTGATCAGTGCTCATTTACTATTCCCGACCTTAGGTCTCACCATAAGGGTCACTGCAATAGCTCATCTTTCCTACGGCAATTTGCTAATAATGTGCTTTATAACCAATATAACCCACAAGCTTTTAATCTTCTTATTAAATTTGAAAATTTTATTTAATGTTTATACTGTATTTTCTAAAATTTTCGTATAATCTTATTCAAATATTTTACTGTGGTAATATCGAGAGAGAGAATTTTACTTTATTATTATTACAGTTTAAATTTGCAAAATTATTGCTTTGAATCTTCTACTTTACATAATTTACAATGGCTTAGAATCTATACAAGTTCAAACATTTTTAAAAAGGCTTACGATTGTAATTAAAGTGTGGATTTTATTTAATTTCACTCTTGTCAATTGCTTGGTATGTTTATATTGTACACCTAATTTATAAAAGGAGGTTTCTGACCTTAAAATTTTAATTTATTATTTTAAATCCCTGTTTTCTTAAAGTTACCGTTATTTTGTTATGATTTGGTTTGTTTCAATGAATTGAAATTTGAAATTATTTTAGTGCATGTATTAATTATGATTAATAAATTTTGAAATCTGCCCTACATAGAAATAATAAAATTAACAAAGTATATAAACCTTTGGAAACCATTTTGTTTCACCCGTTGCACCAAACTCTCACTTGGTATACACAATTTGATACAATATTTAGATACATTTAGCTGTCATTTTGAAATTAATATAAGGTGTTATAGTATAGACTGGGTGTGTATTATTTTACAGATCTCTCTTCTTGTGATTGGCACCAAACTAGATCCAGTCTACAGAGAAGATCATCTACAATTGAGGAAGAATGTGGTGTGTTCAAATATTTTATCTAGTACTTGTTTGAATCTAGTAAAATGAAGAAATTCTAGTTAGACTTGCATTGATCCGTACCGTCAGCCATGTCAACTATTACATTCTTGATAGAAAGCTAGAATTTAAAACTAAGAAGTTATTATACAAATTACATCTGCTAGGATCCATGAAATAAGTTTTAGTACAATTTTCTGCCAATTCTAACGTAACACTTTCACTTAAGTTTGTCGACGCTTTTCGGAGTTTCTCCATTATCGAGACCTATTTCAGTACTCATAGGTCTCGATAATGGAGTATCATAGGTCTCGATATTTCAGTATCGAGAGTACTGAAATAGGTCTCGATAATGGAGAAACTCCGAAACGCGTCGACAAACTTAAGTGAAAGTGTTACGTTAGGATTGGCAGAAAATTGTACTAAAACTTATTAAAACTAAGACTTATTCATTGGCATTAAATAATATTTTATAAAATTGATTCCTAAGTGATAAATGATTTAGTTATAAGTGACTTACTCATTGTTATACATGAGTAATTTTACCCATGATATTTTAACAGAATATGAATAAAATAATCACAATATGATGGTGAATTTGTATTTGTACATAGAAGTGTGTGCGTTGTTCCTTATTACTATATTTTGAAATTCCTTATTCATTGATTACATTTCTTTCTCTTGATCATCAGAAATTATCATCATAGTAATAATTCTATAGTTCACATATTTTTAATACCAAGTTACATTTACAAAGTGTAGTGTGTAAATTAGTCTAAGTTTTGTTTTTAACATAATATATTTTATCTTCTAAGGATTGTCATCAAATGCACTCCTGCAGGAGGCAGATCCACAGTTAAATTATCAAGATTTTTGAACTGTGATATTGGCCAAATCCCATGAATCTTATGAAATGGATGAAAGAAGATGCGATGTGTCGTGTGCAAAACATCAGTAGAACATCGTTCTAGTAGCTTTGTGGCTGGAACCTAGACATCATCTGATGTTGTATTGAACCAGTTATAGAAGTTTCCAGAACAATGTTAGAGTGGAACTTTCATGTCATCACAAGTTAATTTTGACATATTATATGTTAATGATTTTTTAATTTAATTTCTATTTTTTACTAATTGATTCGTTATGTTCTAAAACTTTTTTTATGTTGAATTCTGATGTCAAGTAATTATTCGATATGGGTTATGGGCCTCCAACTTATGATTTAAACAAACATAACAGGCCCATATGTTTGAATACATTTTCTTTAAAAATCTTATGCAAATTATAATGACCGATAAACCATTTAAATTAGTGAAAAAGCTTAATTTTGAAATATCAACTTATAGTAAAAAGTAACACTAATTAGGATCTTCAGTAAAAAATGGCATCCTAAAGCTACGGCATCCAGCTCGTACTATACTTGTACGATCAGATCAGATCGGAGCCGCATTTTCCGGTCTGTCGCGGAATTCCGATGGAATTCCGATGGCTAAATCTATCAGATTCGCAACGTCCCGACATGTGTCGGAAGGATGCGCGCGCATTCCACCTCACCATCAGATAGTCTGAATTTGCTATTACTGTAACAACTACCGTAAATTGCAAAATCATCTAGCTCGGACACCGACGAAGAATTTTTGATGATTGTGTTGGATGAGGAATGAAAACAAAGAAAAATAGGGACACATCCTATCAATCAAAAGCGACAAGTAAATAGAAAAAAATGTATTGTTAAACTTAAATTTTGCATAGGAAAATAATTTTGAAAAGCATTATAATAAACAAGTTGCAGTTGTTTTTGTCAGTTGAAGCAACGTAATTAAAAACGAAAATAAAATAAAACGAAATATGCGTCTGTTGTGATTAGTCCAGTATTACGTATGGCAATTAAGTATTGCCAATTTCATAATAAAAACCAAGGTTAAAATGATCACTGTTTCTTACGGATGACATTTATAAAGACTTAGAAATATGAAGTTTTAGGTCCTACTCCAACATCAAAGAGTCAATATTGTTTTGTAGCTTGTAACAACCGAGTCCTTTGGTAAATTTTTAACAGCTTCAAGTAATCAACATATATAAAAGTATATTACTGAGTTTGATGCTTTGTTATATCTAATTTATTAAAACTATGACATATATACAAAGTCTGATACATATTATTTTACTGTATCACTGTTATTTTTTGTATGATTGTTTTTAAATTTGAGTCATTTAATTATAAATAAAGATACCTTTTCCACATAGCCAGTTTCTTAAAATGTCTTTTTTTTATATACATACTGATAAGTTAGGGTAGGTTGGTTAGCTTTTTCACTACATTTAGAAAGTTCAGGGTACACTTTGTACATTTGTGTTTTATTACTATTAACCTAGGCTATTTTGTATTTGAGCTTAAAATTGTAATGTAGTAAAAAACTTTTTATACAAAAATTATTTTATTTAAAATAATTAAATATTTTTTATAATGCCAATGCCTTTGATATAAATTTACCATGTTATATGAATATTTACTTGATTTTTCCAGTCATTTGGAGAATTTCATCACCTTTTTTCATCACGAATTGTCCCGATTGTTGACGAAAGAGACCGAACGTTCTTTCTGATCGGGAGGGGTGGCTATATCTATCAGACCTGGGCAGAGCCGACCGTTCCGGTATGCTCTCAGAGCATGGAAAAAATTCGGCTCCGATCTGATCTGGTCATATAGATTTAGCCACCCCCTATTTAAATACACAGAAAGAATACCTTCGGAAAAATTCAGCTCCGATCTGATCTGGTCGTATAGATTTAGCCAC
>JAGFPH010014666.1:2935-22991 GCA_018207615.1 Philaenus spumarius | reverse complement strand
TTCATTGTTTTTATTTAAAATAAATAAATGTTTCACAAGCGAATTTGGAAACGCTCTATTCAATTCTTCTGCTATTAAAGGATATCTTACATTCTGATTTTGTGTCGAAGCTGGAGGCGCATATTTTATTACAGTAGGTCTGTCAAATTTTGGGTCACAAATTTCTTTAACAATAAAACAATCTTGACTTACACTGTTTTGTTTTTGAAAAGTTGATGTTGAAGGTTGATCTAAAGATGAAATAGATTGATCCACATGCGGTGTGATACCTTCGGTTTCTTCATGTTTTAAATAGTGCCTATTAAAATCAGTAAAAAATTCAAATTGGTCCCCGCATATGTCACATAGAAAACGATTTACTCTTGATAATTTTCCTCGGTTTGCTTCGTGAGTCATTGAATGGATTTTATGAATTAACCAGTTGTCTTGAATCAACCCACAGATTTCACATAAATACCGATCGTCCATTGTACCGTACGACTTTTTAAAGCGTTTTTATACAGAATGAATGCTATTCTTCTAATCGTCTTATATATATATATATATATATATACAACATATCCCCTCCAACATTATTCTTACAACCAATGGGAGGACAGATATCCTCTCTTAACCAATGTAGGGTGGGGATTAGTATATATATATCAATAACCCTGTACTGAGCTCATTGCTACAATGTTTTCCTCAGAAATTCCAACTCCAGCATACAAGACTGTTTTTTTTTTTTTGGAGAACGAAGAGCTTGAAGATGATGATGACAGTCTGTCGGAGACGTCTGATGATGGAGAACAGGAAACTTTTGAAGAAGATGCTTCAGAAGAGAATAGCTCTCTATTATCATTTCCAGACAATAGAGAGGTATTATCCAATGAAGAAGATGCTTCAGAAGAGAATAGCTCTCTATTATCGTTTCCAGACAATAGAGAGGTATTATCCAATGAAGGATATTTCACGCCGGATGCTGAATGGCTGTTAAATGACTCGCAAACACCTCGGTTATTGTCAACAGAATCTTTGGACGCTGTTCGCAGAAGGCTGATTTTTCTATACGATGAGGACGAAAGCGACTGTGAAATGGAATAAAAAATATATTTTCAATTGATTAAATTTTAATCAATTTAAAAGATATTTTTGGTTTTCTTTTTATTTTTAAAATTGAAATATCAATAATATGCTGTAATAGCATATTATTGATATTTCAATTTTAAAAATAAAAAGTTTGACCTTGAGATTAACGTTGTTTTGATGGTGGAAACAAATCTGAAATTATATACCTGTATTTTAAAGAGTTGTTACGATTTACGGTTTCTCTCGGATTATAAAATCTCTTGTGTGCGCTTGTTTTTATGAGGATTTCTTTGTATTTGTTTAAGTCTTCATCGTTATATACTTCATCGTCGGGAATGCGTTTGAAAATTAGCTCGTACAATCCTTCGCTACCTTTATAAAATATACCTTCAATAATAATTTCTCCTTCAGATGAAAATTTCAGCTGTTTGTTACCGATCATTAAAGTTTCATTCTCGTACCTGGGTCCGAATAAATTATCAATTTTACCTCCACGCTTTTTTAAAGCCGAGTCTTTTATCATTTGAAGCATATATTTTTTCGTTAAATCATTTTCAAAGTTTTCATCTATAAATTGTTCAGACATACTCTGTCCTAATGGTGTGGACATAATTTGGGCTATATCTTCTTCTTGAGTCGGTTCAGATTCATCGGCTATTATCACATCTTGTATAAAACTTACATTCGGTGTTGATGGAATTTCTTCTTGTAATATTTCAGAAATATCGAGTTTTGGATTTATCGAATAAGTTTTACCGTCTTGAAGTACATTACTTTCCCGTTTGTTAATCGTTAAGCTTTTGTTCAATAAACGAAAATAATTCCTGTCACTAAATCTTTTTAAATCTGTTATACCAAAACGTAATTGCCTATGTTTGGTTTTAATTCGCTTTTTCAAAGCTGCCAATTTCAATATTATGTTTCTATTCATGTTACTTTTTTTGAAATGATATATTTTTATAACTAAAATTTATTTTAAACTATAACCGTCAATAGACTGTGTTTTATCAAAAGACTTATAAGATACAAACAATAATATTTATTAATTCTTACCATCGCGTAATAAATAATCTGATATAACTTTCTTAATTTTAACTAAAAGATTGGTGCTAGTACTACTCGTAATTGGTTTTATGCATTTAATTCCGAATATAGACAGTTTATTTGTTTCAACTTTAACAACTTTGTTTGTAAATTCGTTAAAGTGGTAAACAGAATTATTTAAAAAAACATATAATAAACCGTTATTATATCTAAAAACAGAATTAAAATTTGAAGGTAATGCACCGTAAGTGTCTTGTTTTATACCGTACTTTTTAACCAGGAATGTGCATTCATTGATTTCCATAAAATAAAGATTATCAAAGAATACAATTGTTTTACCAGAATAAGTATTCACAACACCATTGATATTTGAGGAATTCCTTCCAAATTGTCTTTCGAATGAAATAGGATATCCTTGCATTAATGCTAAGGATGGAAATTCTAAAACGTAAACTTGATTTTTTACAATTATAACAATTTCCTCGTGTGGTTTTTGATACATAAAATCAATTTTTTCAAAATCCTGTGGTAAAAAGTTTAACCAATCCTTTATTAATTGAGGCTGTCCTAGTATTCTGTTATCTTCTAATTTTACTATCCAAAACCATTTTTTATAAAAAATATATAAATGGCGATCAACTAATAAAAACGTATTTATATCAGATAAAGTACAATAGTCCAATGGTGTTTCAGATAACAAAGTTGTATTCACTTCTCCAACACTCTTTTTCACTGTTGCAGTAATATTATTAATTATCGTTGAAATTCTTTGCGTTGTGGTGGTGGTGGTGGTGGATATATTTATTTTCTTCTCACCATACAATGATTGGATTGCGAAAATATCATCATTCGATAGTTTATTTTCAATATGTCTATTATAAAATGTGTACATTATAGAATCTCTTTCAGATGAATGTGTAATTCCCAAAGCGTGACCGATTTCATGCATTAAAAGAGCTAATAGACTTGATTGTTTCGGGGGACATGTTTTTACGTCAAGACACCATGCTTCATCCTGGTCTATATGAATCTCAACCGAATGATTATCAAAAAGTGGATAATCAGCATGACCTAAAAGAATCCCTGGACCGTCAAAACTTGCATAACACTCAAGACCGGTTTTTTCTTGTTTATGTTTACCACGTTTAAACGATATTAAAATATCATTAGAAAATTTGTCATGTTCGAAAGTCAAATTGGCATAATCGCTCCAAGATTTGAAAGCTATTTCAGCGAGTTTTAAAACCTGCTGACTACATTTAGCAAAATGCCATTTTAAATGTCGTTTATTCCATTTCGCGATTGTTGTATAACTAAAATCCGTGTCAATTACACCGCACCTTTTTGTTTGCATTAGCTTTATAGTTTCATTGGTTAACAATCCATTTAACGGAGTTAAGTTGTAAAATTCCTGAAATTTAAACACCGCGTTTGATAAAGTTTTATTATCGATGTCTACTAAATTTCTCGTAGAAGTATTTAAATAACCATAATTGGATAAATAATTTATAGCATAAGAGGTACAATTTTCAGCTCTAATAAACGAAATTATTAAAAAAAATGGCAGAAATTTATACATTTTTACAACTGTATATTTACTTTTTAATTGTCAATGAAACAATAATAAAATATAACTTGTTTTCATTATTTTATAACTATTATCGTAATTACATCATCTTTATTCGATTAAGTCAGCTATAAAAACTTACTTAACAGAACTATGTTTTTTACGTGAACTATGTCTGATACAAAGTTTTACTTGAATTAAACCTGGTACGACAGCTGTATATAACGTTTTATAAATCAATTTAAAACCCCATGTTTTAAATCTATATATAATCAACGGTATCAGTTAACTGACACAAACTTTCTCCCAACTTACTATAGTCAAAATAATATTGTTTTTAATCATTTTATTTACTACTTTTTAGATCAAAACAAGAAGAAAAATATTCTACCTACGTCAATCGTATAAAAAAAATTATTGCCCCAAGGCGGGATTCGATTGCGCGACCTTTGAATTACTGGCCGTGACCGAGATGCTAGATTGACAAAATAAACTTGTTAATTTTTTAACATTTCCCCGAAATTATAAAAACGCCGAAGTTTTGATAAAAGCGGGTGGTGTCATTTTGTTTGGCATCTTAAGCACTATAAATACTGAAAATTTGATCAACATCTACCGTCAAGAGAGAGTGAACTTCTTATTTCGTTGTCTTTAGCGGCAAAGCGTTGATCATTAAAATGTGTTTAGATATAATACTTTTGTGTTTATCAATTATATTTTGACATGTTGTTTTCAATTTCACGTTATCACAAAATAAGTTACATTTTTTTACAATTCTTTTTAACCGTTGTTGATTTATGCTTGTGTTAGATTTTCCTTTTAAACTAGTTTGAATGATCGGTCTTGTTTTAATTCTAATAAACTGACACATTTTACCTGCTTGTGTTTTTCAGTTATACTAATAAAAATTACACATTTGATATTAATTTATAATAAAACGAATATCCTTACGCATATTGTAAGACTAACTTTGTTTAAAAGATTTCAACGGATATTCTTTTTTTGAATAAACTCCGATCTGGGTCAAGGTCGCTTCGACTCTTGAGCTCATCCATGTAATTGATTTTTATTGGAAAAATTGAACGTTACATTTAACCAATTTTAATCAATTAAATTGAATGAACTCAGAACTTTGTTAATTGCCAAGACAGTTAGTTCAAAAAACAGTTTTTAGTAAAAGCAGCATTCAGTTAGTAATTATAAAGAGTGAAGAGAGAGAAAACATTCGTTGGACGTTTGTTTTTTTATCTTGCAGGAAGACGCTGACTGGCTCGAGTGATTGTCGGTTTTTTCACTTGCAGGGACTGTTTGAAAGTAGCGTCCTCTGTGGTTGCGCAAAAGTTTAACTTTGGCTATTTGAGAGTCGGCGTTCAATCTCGAACAGTCTGTAAAAAAAAAAATGATATAATATTAAAACATGTAAAACAATTTTCACTTTCCTGAAAAAAATGTATTCTCAAAAAATAAATAATTTTCTCTTTCGTTGGACGTTGGTTTTTGACCTTGCAGGAAGACACTTTTGACTGTTGGTTTTTTCACTTGTAGGATGAAATCTTGCAATTAATCTTTTACAATTGTTTAAGTCAATCTCGAACAGTCTGTAACAAACATGAAATACTATTAGAAAATGTTTAAAGATTTTTTACTTTCCTGAAAAAAAAATGAATTCTCAAAAATAAACGTTCTTTGAGAATGTTTGATGTTGTCATACAATTTTGTGTAACAATTACCTAACCGTTAAATGTATAATTTTATGTCAAAACAAACAGTAATTCTTTTCCATTAACGAATGCAGAACATTTATTGTTTTTATGAAAAAAACTCAAAATATACATCTGCAAAGGTTTTATATGTTAAAAAAATTAACCTAAAGAATTAAGTTCTTTGAGAATGTTTGATGTTGTCATAAAATTTTGTGTAAAATGTATAAGTTTTATTTCAAAACAAACAGTTATTCTTTTCCATTAACGAATGCAGAATATTTATTGTTTTTATGAAAAAAACTCAAAATATACATCTGCAAAGGTTTTATATGTTAAAAAAATTAACCTAAAGAATTAAGTTCTTTGAGAATGTTTGATGTTGTCATAAAATTTTGTGTAAATGTCTAAGTTTTATTTCAAAACAAACAGTTATTTCTTTGCAATTAACGAATGCAGAACATTTATTGTTTTTATGAAAAAAACTCAAAATATACATCTGCAAAGGTTTTATATGTTAAAAAAGTTAACCAAAAGAATTACGTTCTTTGAGATTAATTTAATTATTAAAACCAACTTTAAAGGTTAAACAAAAATTACATATACAAACAAATACACAGGTAAAAGCAAATAGATCTTTCAAATAATTCTACAAACTCAGGCGCCGTGAGTATAGAATTATTTGAAAGCAATCTATTGTTTTTTCCATTGCGTGAGTGGATGTGCATGCTTTGACTTTAAAATTTAAAGTGGTTTTCAAATGACAAAGTGATCTTGTATATATACTAACCTGGAATGGGTGGGGGTCTTCCCTCTCCTACTTGCAGTACTGTATATAAGGGGTCCATCCTATCTGCATTTTATTCTGCGAAGTTACTTAACGGAACTAGTAGTCTATATTAAACATTAGAAATGTCTTTCACCAAGAAAATCTGTTCTGCTGAAATAATTGATGAAGACTCTATGGAGGGATATGAGCCGACGCCTTCAAATAACTTTCCTGAGGGGCATGTTTTTAGTGAGGAGGATTTTGAAGTCTTACTAGAAAACATCACTAGGAACACGGTTGCAGTTTCACCTCTGAGATCACCTCAGCATTCGGATGATGGTTTGTTTTTTAATTTATGAAATCCTTTTAACCCCTTCATTATTTTTCGCAAAGAATTAACAAAACTTTGTATATATCTTGTGTTGCATAACAGGCATTTTTTTGACATATCTAAATCTTTATGATTTTGGGGGGCTTGAGAGGGTAGGGGATTAAACAATTTCAAATATAAAGGTAGGTCATGTAATACACAATTGAAAAGCTTATAAACAGAGAAACAGAATAGCGCAAACTAGAGCTTAGTACCTTGCTTCGTTTCAAAGTAATTTACAACAAAATTTTTTGAAAGTGACATTGTTATTATAGCATCAAAGCAGGTTATTAATTTGTTAATGTTAGGAATAAGTAGGTTGTATGTTATTTTCCAGAACTTTGATTGTCTATTACTTTGAAACGAAGTAAGATATTGAACTTTAGTTTTCGCCATTGTGTTTCCCTTTTAATAAGCTTTTCACATGACCTACTTTTATATTTTAAATTTTTAACCCCCTTTTCCCCTCAGTATTCCCTACGCCGTCCAAAATCATAGTTAGTCAGATATGTTAAAAAAAATCCTGTTATGCAACACAAGATATATACAAAGTTTTGTTAAATTATTTTAATTACTGACAAAAATAATGAAGGGTTTTAAACTGACATTATGAAGACTCTGTATATTGTAGTTTTTATGAAAATAGAGTACCGATAAAAGAAGTCGCAGTCAACTTCCATCTATTACATTCACTCTAATACATAAACTTTATTTATTATTCTTGCTGTTACTTAATTTAAACATTATTTAAAAAAAATATAAAGCTTGTATTTCTACAGTTATTTTAAAGTAATCACTATTAAGTATACAGGCTCGCCTGTAAGTAACTTAAATTTACAACATAGATTTAATAAATTATACATAGTGTATTCCGAATAATACAAGTTTAAACATTTTACACAACATAAAATAAAGTAAACAACGATCACAATATAAAGTCATTTAACAAATTAATTCCTTTGCTCGATAGGTCGAAATACATATTTATAAATACATTTAATTAGTTGGAAAACTGTCTAGTTAGTTGGTACAAAATAAGAGTAATCAGTAGTGTAAATGTTTTATTTTTAAATGTCTAAAATAAAAAAGTTTAAACATAACTTGATCATTTTTCAGCAAACTAAATGTACATTATAAATATATTTAGAGCAACAAACGGGCCTGATAACGTCTACATTTAGTAGAAATGGAAATAAAAACCTTCTGATATCTTCTGAAAGCGTCCATTTGTAGGCTATACTTCAATTTTACGATGAAAGGAAATACTGAAGGGCTTTGCTTAAACCTTTTATGTATAATATTATTAAGTGCCTTGCTATACATAATACGTAGAAAGGATGTAAAGGATACGAAGGATTCGAATAACTAAACTAGTCTATTTTATTTTAAATTTCTTTTAATAATTTATAGACCATAAATTACAAAAAGAATTTGTTTAAACTTATACACATCAAAAGATATGTTACTAAATGTATCTACTTGAATATTCTTAAGTATATATATATAGTTTTCACGCTGTCTGACTATTATTTCGCTTGTGAAGAATGAATTTAGATAACCATAAATGTATATTACTATAATAAGTATTTTGTGAAAAAAGTATGTTAGTTTTGTTTCCATCTTGAATCAGTTTTCTAAAATAAATTTTATCTTTCGTATAAAACACAATTTCCAAAAATATGATTTAGTAGTTTATTAACACTTATTTTGTGATGACAAGTCTCTCTTTCTCTCTCTCTAACATTTAATTTAAATCCGGAACCTGGGATTAGACTGGCAGTTGAAACGAGTAAATTATTTGGAGTAAAACTTTTAATTTGCTACGCTTAGTGAACGGGATAAACTGAACCATTTAGTTCCCAGAATGAATTCTATCTGTACAAGATCTAAACTTGTAGCCTACTTGCATTAATTTCATTCAAATAAACTACCTTGAATCCTGTTAAATACTATATATATAATTTATTAAATTAAGGTGTATTTATAATAAAGTAATCGTTATTGTGTTTACTGGAATAGGTGGCATATGCCCTGCCTTACTTGTACTGTTAAATGTAGGATCTACCGTAACTACTTGAAATTGCCAAATTTAAATTGTAAATACATTTATGAAAGTACCCATCAAACCAAAACATATTTACAATCACATCACCAGTCTACGTCACCCATTCTACCAAACTCAATAAAACAATAACATAAAGCTCATTCTTATAATATTATAAAAGTAAAGTATTGATATTCGGGATTATTTATTAGAGGATAAAGAATGAAAATATGTTATTTTAGGAGAAGATATCGAGGATGGCTGTGATATTTTATTTTTTATTTTTCATCTGGCAGTGTTCTAATTTATCAGTATAGTTATGTAGAAAGTACTAGTAATGATTTTTTTTTGTTTCTGGTGTTTTTTAAGTGCATAAATGTATATAATTTTGTTCAGGATTCACATTTTCTATAGTTTGTACATAACGGTTTTTTTATCAAAATTTGTTTATATATGTGTTATAGTGAAAAATCAAGAACTGTTTTCAAGATTGTGTGTGTGTTAAATTTTCAAAGCTCAACTTTAGTCACTTTCTTGAAGATAATTTTCGAAACAAATTTCCTATATTAAATTAAAAAAACTATATTTTTTTACGAATTTAAAACAAATATGATTCAAATTGGGTAAAAACTCTTTAGCATTTAAAGGTAAAATGATCATCGGTCCTAGGACTTAAATGTATTATATTCTCTAAATTATTTTCTTTAGTTAATGCAATTGAATTATGTAAAAACATAATACAGTTTGTATATTGTATGCATGTTCTTATGTGTTTTATACATTAATAATATATTATAGGAGAAACTGTGTTATAATACCAAAATTACTAAATTATCAATTACAAAAAAAGTTATTACATGTAAATAAAAATTGCGTATTTAAGATATTTGTTAGAGGTTAGTTACAACATGTTTACAAATTAACAGAGTTCAATATAAATTAATCCTACCAGTAAAGTAAATATAATGTTTTGTTTAGTTTGAAAATAATAAATATGAAGATGAGTTTGAACGCTCGTTAAACAATCCTTAAAGACACAAAATGCAAAAAATTGTTTTTCTTTTCACTATGAGAATAACGGAGTTACTTCGTTTAAGCCATACAGAATACACGAGTCATGGTATTAATCGAGGTAATAACAACCAATACATTGTATTTTTATTTAATTAAATATCCTTTGCTAAGGAAGTGTGTAAGCGGAAAAAAAATATTTTAACCTTTCTATACCAAATATCATGTTATGTTGTTATTTAAAAGAGTAATCGTTAACAAAATAAATCAAAACATATTCACAACTTAAAATATTATGAATATTATTTCAGGAAGTAATAAAACCGCATTAAAGAAAGTTATTAACACCGCGAGAAACATAGCTCAAATTGGCATTTATGTCAATGGTATCCTATTTAAACTCGTTAGTGAAATTCATTTTTTTAATGATAAAATCAAACTTATTGTTTATTTGTTAAGTAAATGTGTTTTACTTACGAAATTGTAGTATTATTTTTAAATGGAAATTCTGATACGTCTTGAAACCGAAATATCACCTATATGGTTTCATATATTTTTCGCCAAACCTACATTTATGTACAGCATTACTAGATCATATTTGATTAACAATTTCAATCAAACATGGAGCAATTAATTACAATTATACCTCAAAGTAATATTTTGAATTTTTAAAGGAATTCATCTCATTATATTTTGAACATAACCAGTTTATTTAACATTGCTGATGACATGGGTATATTTTTTTATATACAAACAATCATACAAAGACGTATTAAATAATAACAGATTACAACAAAATGTACAGCAAGTGAATTTTATTAGTTTCTTCTACTTAATGTAGTTACATAATCCAATAATTAATTGCTGTTATACAGAGCACAACAATTTATAAGTAGTAAGTTTAAATTTTCTCCTGGATTTTAGGATGTTTAAAATTGTATTAAATTTAATATTCCTTATTAATTTTGTAGCTGTAATTATTGTGTTATACTTTTTTAAACTAAAAATTTATAAAAGCTAACCAAATAAATAAATAAAGAATAATAAATAACAAAAAGTTGACGCTCTTAAGAAAATTCAATTAATTATGGCCTTATTTTAAATGCAATTAAATTTGTAGAGTTGCAATTGCAAAAATCTTTCATATTATGAACTTTTAGAACCTAATAACTTTTTCTACAAAATGCAACATAATAATAATAATAATAATAACAAAAAAAACGTATAATATATATACAAAGTTTCTGTGAATTATAATGTTTTCTGCGAATGTTATTAAGCCAGAAACAGTTAGAAAATGTATTAACACAAAAGTGCTTAATTTGCATACAACTTTCGTCAGAATAACGTTAAAACAAGAGTCTGTCATCTTGCCTAAACACCTTGTTCTTTAGTTAGATTTAATAGTATACAATACTTTACAAATGTAATTTATTTAATTAGAGAAATCAGCTTATAAATATGGTCGTATAAATTACATTTTGCAAAAAAATGCATAGTTTACCAGCAATATGCACGGAGATAAAATCCAAGAGGTTCAGAATTACTTCAAACTCTGTTGTTTCCTTGTCAATGTTTAGGCAGTTGCCATTTAAAACTAAACTGCAGAACTAAAATTGTTTTAAGGAAACGTAAAATTGCTTTAACAATGTATAGCAATGTTCTAGAGGAAATCCAGCCTCATCCGTTTGACAAAATCTTTTTCTGCAAAGACTTTAATTTTCCGCACTTTAATAATGCAGTACTTAAATGGTATATCTTAAACTGGACCAGAGTGCATAGGCCACAATTGAACTACAGAATTATTAAAACAGATTATTTGTATATGGAGACTTTTGTAAATTCCGAAGAGGATATAAGAATTAAGATTTTTTTTTTATTTATCAAAGGGACGAGAAATAAATAAAAAAAGCATTATTTTCCTTGGGGGGAAGGGTAGGTTAAAAGAAATAAGAGCGTGAACTAATAGAAGACGACATGAAACTTTTACTATACTTAACGAAAATAATATACCTTCTGACTGTGACCTTTCGTGACAATCAATGCACATCATCACTGCGATACTATCGTTGCACTCATAGATAATTCTGTTTAGCTCCCACACATATTCCATACACATCTCTTATACTCATATAAATGACTAAATATAACTAAATATGTATAAAAACCCGGAATGTGATGGTCCTTCGTGTGTATCTGTGCAGACAGTGATGGTCCTTTAGAAGGTGATGGTCCTAGTTATAGTTTGATGGTCCGGACCATCTTGATGAGACACAGTTTACAAACGTTGTATAACGCTGGATCAGTATTTTCTTATGTTTTATAAATTACTATAGACCTCTATAATTGGAATATGATGGTCTCTGATGAAATTATTACCTCAAAATAAGGGGAAGTAAGTAGTTTCCCCTTCCGTACGTTTTAAAGCGGCCAGTCTCACTCGCTCGCTTTTCTAACAGCACCCGGTCTTCACCCCGGCCTTGCCTACCCTTCTACCTGCTATCTATTCATAGTTGAGGGAGGGTCGTTTATTGTTTACTGCATAGTAATATTATATTGTTTATTGGTTTAATGTTTTACTTCTCTATACAATAGCCGATATGCAAACTATAGTAAGTTCTTCATTCCTTTACCGATTTTCGTAAAACTCATTTTCCTTTAGTTTTTTGGGATGCTGAACAAGAATCTGGCACTTATTTTTACCTAATGTTAACAATAAAAATAATGATATGTATAGTACGCCTCATATGTATTTTTTGAAAAGAAAACATTCATTTACACAATTTTCTCGATATCTACAAAATCCCTCGAAACTTAAAAATATTAAATCGGACATGAGCCAGACTTGTCTTTTTAATTAATAATTTAGTCATTTTATTTTTTGTCAATTTAATTTTAGTGCTTAAAATCGGTTAATATTTCTGTAAAAGCAATTTACAGCAGTTGATTAAGCTGTAAAAGCTTTACTCTTAATGTTTTTGATGATACAGATGTATTTAGGTATTTTTTCAACTAAATTGATAATTTCTAAAACTTTATGGAAATTTATCATTTCTAAAACTGTAAAAACAGAACAAAACAAAACATATTATCACGTACATTTTACTTAATTTATGCAATCAAATATAACGGATAATTTTTCAAAAAATAAATACTCAAATGTTAAGAATGTATTAAAAATATAATCTTGAAATCGCATTAGAAAAGGTAATACATTTTGAAACAAAACAGTACCAGCCATTATAATTATTGTAGACCTAGAATTCTTTCATTTTACTGCCTAGAAGTTATAAATAAATATTGAGCTTGACTTGTGAGAAGATGTACTTGATAGAATAAACTTAGAACACAAAATCTCACAACTAATACATTTCTTAACTCAAACGCGTTTCAACGACAAAGTCGCCATCTTCAGTGATGCACGAGCTACAATAGTCAAACTATAACTCAATTTATAGTTTGAGTTAACTCAAGTTATATTACCTATTAACTCAAGTTATAACCGAGTTATAGTTTGACTATTGTAGCTCGTGCATCACTGAAGATGGCGACTTTGTCGTTGAAACGCGTTTGAGTTAATAAACGTATTAGTTGTGAGATTTTGTGTTCTAAGTTTCTTCTATCATGCCTAGAAGTTAAAGAGTTTTCTCCTATTTTATGTTTTAACATAGGACTTTGAAAAGTAAATTACTTTATTGCAGTCATATTTAATGAGGCTGCTTTACATTCAAAATAGTAGATATTTTGAAGAAGAAAATATAGTAACACTGCAGTGTTATTGGAAATAATAAATCATACAAAGTGTGCGTTAGAAATAACATTTTCTATACCATCAAAATACAACTTATCTCTTTCCATTGTGTGTACTGTTGATAAAAAAAATAGTAGGCTTATATTCTTTTTTAAATACAGTTATTTTTTTATAACTACGTACTTAGTGCAAACTGCAAACATGCATGAACCTAATTTTAAAGGTACCAGTTTGCGCATTTATAATTTTTTAAGACGTAATTAGAATTAGAAATTTACACTTAGAATTAGAAATTTCTAAGTGTAAAACCAATTTGTTTTTAATAATGCCTACGCAAGTTAACAAGTTTCTTGTGTCGTTCCCGTTTTTTTACCAATATTCTGGAAATAATAAAAAAATCTTCAAAAAATGTCCACCCACCAGAAATTGCCGCCCTGGGCAATTGCCCAGTCTGCCCATTGGTAAATCTGGGCCTGGGATCATGTCAACATGGGTCACAAATAAATGTTATAATTTCAGCATGTTATTAACGTTTTTTACGTAATTTATAACAAACTTTATTTTACGTTAGTAGCATTTTTTATTTGTTATATATTGTATTTAGATCTGAAATATTTTTAGGACTTGCGCTTTAGTTCTCAATTTATTACCATTGTTGTTATCCAGTATGTTACTTCCATCTAATCTAAAAACAGAACCATTGAAGTTGGAGTTTGGCATTACAAGGTGGTATCAAAACGTGTATGTGAGCAACTGTAAAGACTGGTCAAGCTGAAAGAGCTTTGTATTTTCTAGCTGTAGCCTCGGGTCATTCAAGTTCAAATTCGATTTTTTTTACTCATACCTATAAAATACAAATTAAATTTATAATACAAATTAAATGTACTAGCATTTTATCTTTTTTTTGCGTTTATGAACATTAATAGTTAGAAACTATACTAATTGTTTGATTTGAGCAAAGTAGAAAACAATTAATCAGATTTAAAATACCTATCAGTTACTTTTACTTTTTAAGAAGTCAACAAATCATTATACTTTAGATATCTCCTTTATAACCCCCTTTTTTGGTAAATTAATATCTCCAAATAAGATCCATTGTCTAAAAATGTTTTAAAATTATTCCATACTTGTTTCAAATTGGGACAAAATTGTGATTTTTGGTACCTATCTATAATTACATTTCAATAAAAAAATGCTCTCATGATTTGTAAGATCCTTAAGGATAATTATTGGTATATAGAAGAACTTTAAAATTTATCCTTTTAATATTATTTTATTATTATTAGAGCTGCTGTATTTTCAAGTTTCAATCAATTAATTTATCCTGTAAAATTTTCTACACAATATGTTTAATTAACAACAATCCAGATAGGCTACCAAAAACAAATATGGTAGATTTTACTTTAAACATTTCTTTTTATGCAACAATATGTTTAAAAATGGTGGCAGTTAAAAATATTCAATGTTAAACATTTAAAAACTATACATTTAAAAACAAAATTAAAGACACCTAATTTTTAGACTATTTTAAGACAAATCCAATAATATATAAATTTTAATAATTGAGTTATAAATAACGGAGATGACTCAAATTTAGTGGTCCAATGTTGGGCTATTCGGATGCTGAAGGGTGTCATATTAATTAAATACTAATAAAAAGCCAAATTCTACCACTAAATTTGATTTATCTCAATTAATTATTAAAAATTTGTAGATTTGTTTTAAAATAGTCTAACAAGTTGGTGTCTTTACTACATTTTTGTAAAATGTATAGTTTTACAGATATTTTACATTAAAAATTTTCAACTACTACCATTTTAAAACGGATTGTTGCAGGAAAAAAATTAAATTAAAATGTATACTATTTAGAGGAATATTTATACCCAGCTTCAGGATTCAATCTTAAACCGTTGCTGAGATATTAAGGTATTTGTAAAAATCACATACAGACGGACAGTTTGAAAACATATCGAGATAGGAAACATGTTACATGGTATTATTTGCTTGTTTTTAGCCGATAACTCCGTAAAGTTTCACAGCCAAAGCTGGACACTCTGTATAAAATTAACAACATAATAAATAAAAAATTTAGCACAAAGGTAAAAACTTAGACAAAATTTCGTACGAAAAATATATACACAATAGAAATACTAAAACCTAATTTATCATATCCTTAAAAGAAACTGCTAAGCAACACACAGTCACAAAAACAAACAAACTCTCACATACACTCACATGCTATAGTCGTAAGCATTGTCCACAATGACATGTTAAGTTGTAATATATTAAATGCTCGCTGTATCGTCTAAAAGGTTTTAGAATTTGTAATTTTTTATATATTCAGGTATATTGTTTAAAAGTTTTGGGGTGATCGACGAATTAATTTAAAAAATTAAAAAATTTCATACAAAAGTATGATTTGTTCTTAGTACAGGATGTGGCCCACCTCTCCTAAGTCTCATTCTATCTGGGTTATGTACTAATCAGTACCAATGCGGATGCAGGGAGGGCGGGCCAGATGCCATTATGCCTCATAGGTGTCATTGTGCTAGAAAAAAACACCCCAAAAATCGTGTAGAGTGTTAGAAAAAATACTAATAATTTGCAGTGGTCAGTCAAAGTGGAAAGTATTCGCTACTTGCAATGAAATTTGACTGCGTCTATTATTTGTATCAAAGAGTGCAGCGTGTCGTGCTGGTGTACTGATTTGTGTATACCTGATTTGTGGAAATGGCGGAGGGGAGTGGATTATGGTGAGGGTGTGCTGTGGAGTGAAATTGTGTTGTTTGTGTACAATGATATTGTATATGGTTAAAAAACTGGAAATATTTGCCTTTCTTTGTTAGTCACATTTAAATTTTAATTGATTTTAATTTTAATGCATAGAAGCTAGATACTGCTTAGCGCACAAGACTGTTTTGAGGTTAGTTATGTATGATTTCTTTTTTTAAAACAAGAAACGAACCTATGGCGTTGCCGGTTGGTGCAGGGGTGAGACAGGTGTAATAAAAGAGGTCAATCAAAGGTTAAAAATAATACACAAAAATAAAATTAAAAATTAATTCGAATTGAAAATTCAAAATTAAAAAATTAAAACAAAAAACACGCGTTTGGTCGTTTGGTTTTGGATTAAATGCAAGCCCGGATTTACTACACATTAGCAATAAATCCGATTAGTGATACCGATGGATTTAGTGATAAATCCGGGATAGTAATAATAACTAAAACAGTCTAAATTTTTAGATAATTTTTAATAAGGTAATACTTTTTGTAAACAGTTTTAGTAAATATTTTCAAGACGACATTAAGATTTAAAGTTACTGCAGAGCCCTGTAAACACAATCATAACATTCGTTTAATCTGTTTAGGTTTTAACTTTAAATGAGACGGGAGGAGGGGGGCACACCGTGGGGCAAAACGGTAGATTATTGGCAAGAAATCTCTAAAAACCTCGTCACGTCACGCGTTCGTATGCTTACTCGTGCTGATTGAATAATCTTTCTTATCGTAAGATAATATTGAACTTCGGTTTAAATCTGGGTTTGTAATTAGACTAATTTGTAATAAATCTAAATCACTCTACTTTTGACGAAAAGTGTATCAGCAGTTAAATGATTTGCAATACCCTAGAAATAAAATTTAGAGTTGCGATGCGAAACAAATACGTTATATCAGCCCACATTGGTGTTTATAGACTACATGATGAGATTTCTCAAGAGAACATGTTAAAAGAAATCCTACGTTTGAGAAGGTTTCTTAACGCAGACAACGTTCCTAAAAAAAAATCTTTGGATTGGAGTTCTTTAAAACTGTTGGAGTTTACGGTAAATCATTAATTTTCAGACACTCTCCCAAATCTCACTTTAGAACGTTGATGGTTTTTTTTTATGTTATGTGTATCAGTAGCTTCTTATGTCTTTCAAAACTCAAACTCATAAAAAAAACTACCTGAGATCAACAATTAACAAAACACATCTATCTAACTTAGCTATTTTATCCATTGAAACCAGTATCGCTCAAGAAATATATTTTGATGAGGATATTTCCAAATTTTCTGAAACCAAAGTTAGAAAAAAGAGATTTTGCTCTAGTATCGTAAAAGAGAAAGGACCGGCGACGGCGGCGACAAAAGCGCTTCACCCTATAGCCGTACCTATCTAAACAGTGAAATTTCTTGCAGCTGAGCGCTTTGACATTGCCTCATTTCAACTATTTTATTAATCCATCTTTTGCAATTGAGTGCTGAAAAAAACTGAATATTCTTTATAAAATCGCTGATCCGACTTGCGATTTACTTTTAATTATACGTTTTTTAATGTGTAAGGACTTAAAATCATTTACTTAAAAAATTCCAATTACGTGACAAATGAAAGGGATTTAAAAAAATGTGAAACACAAAAAGGACGCGTATTGTGACTGTGGTTAAAATGAGATCTTGAAAACCATTGTATGATAAAAAATAAACGAAATAAATGGTTTTAAATTTAACATTACTCTTACGGGATAAAAATCCAATATGGCTCTACAGCTCGGCTCTCTAAATTTAGAACGGCCAAATTGGCTACAATTTCAATTTTAACCTAACCTAACCATACCTTCACTTTTAAAAGCAAATTTTTGTGTTATTTTTGTCAATAAACGAAAGCTTTTTTAAAAAAGTAAAATAGATTATGGGTGTTGATTGCTAAGGTTTTTTTGCAATGTCTCTTTTTGCAACTGAGTAAAAAATGAATAAAGGTTACTATTTTTTAAAATGTATTTAGGAATCAACATCCGCATATGACAGTACTTCAAAATGAAACCAAATTTTTATTTAATCCACGAATTAACGGAAAATGACTTATTCTGTAGCATTGCTCTTATGGAAATCAGATTCAATATGGTGGACAAAGGTATCCTCCCTTAAGTTGAACAAAGACAAAGTGAATTGTTTTTATTTTTTTTTTTTTTTTTTTGCTTTTCATGCCACTTTGTGCCTTGCGGCTAACGAGCATGTTTTTTTTTTGGGCTTTTAATATTTTATGGTCCCCCGCGGGATTTGAACCCGGGACGTCTTGCTTATGAGGCAAGTACCATAGCCGTTGAGCTATGACAGAGGACAGACAAAGTGAAAGTTACCAGGTTGGTAGTAATGAAACTAGGGAACGAGTTGAGATTTTACCAAAATTAAAATACTGTGTTTGTTTTTGTTTTAGTCTTTGTTCTTTTCTTTATAGGATTAGTCTAATAGTGTTTGTAAAAAATTTAATAATATAAAAATTCAACGTGCTAAAGTTAATTTCAAAAATGTCAATATTGTTGATTGTGTTATGTTAGTCGACAGAGTTTGATTTGTTGAGTTTAGCTAAATTTTCCTAAAATTTAAGACTTTCTTTCAAGAGGGCTTGGAAATTTTTTTTTAGAACGAAATTATTAAAAAAGAAAATTTTTACACGCAAATTAATTTCTTTGCAGTATATTAAACCTGTATATAAAAATAATGTTAATTTTTGTATCCACTTATCTTGTTCGAACAGCAGCAGTGCAATAGAACTGAATAGCCAGTTAATGTTATAGTTTATTAAACAACCTGAAATGTAGGCAATTCATTTATTTATGAATCAATTATAACACCTCCATACTCTAACTCCAAGTTTTTAGAGTGACAAGTCCTTAATTTTTAATTTATTTCGCGGGAGAAATTTGGACTATATATTTTTACTAGAAAATAAACTCAAAATTTATTTCTAAGGGGGTGACAACATAATATCTCGCCCCGGGTGCCACAAGGCCTTGGTAAGCCACTGATACTAATGTTGTATTTCCACTCCGTATGTAAAATTTTTATAGGACCTTGTATATACAATAGATATTACTTGTTTTTTTTTTCGTTTTTTTTATATCCAGAAGATCCCACTTATACATTTACTACTATTTAAGCCATCATAAATAGAGAAACTAAATTTTAAGAGCCATTTCAGTACCAAAACAATCTATAAACCCAAACTTTTTATTGCTAAAACATTTCTTTTTCTTAAAAAAAGCATTATTATGAACTTTAGACTTTGTCAAAAACCTTTGTGAACAAAGACAGAAGAGAAATAGGTTTGCAACTATTTCCCTGTCACTCTTTTTAAAAATTGGTACAACTAGGCCCTCTTTTAGTCTATCAGGAAACATGCCAGTCACGAAAGTTAGGTTTAACAAGAAATACGAATGTTGATAGCGTTGAGCAAAGATTTTTTCCGCCCGGTATTAATAATATAAAAAATTTCGATCCGTGGTCCTTAAAATGACTATCGTGCATTGATAATTTAGAACAATTTGTTAGAAATTGTGTCCTAAAAACATTTACAGAATTGCAAAAATAAGAATAATCTCATTAGCTATTTATTATTAATGGATCAGTATTATCAGTTCCATTTTCCCTTTGCAAATGTATTACAGGGTGTCCAGTAATTACTGGATCAAACTTCGAGGAATGGTTCTATGGGTAAAATAAGAAAAAAGTACATATAAACATAGGCCCGAAAACTCTTCATTTCCTAGATATCCGCCATTTTGTTTTTTGTACAAAATAATTCATATCGAGAGAACGGTTTGACTGATTGAGTTCAAACTTGACATAAAGCTTAACCTAATAATTATATATAACAAAAATAATCGATACTATCGAATCATACGTTTCAAAATGGTGGCTATTTGAAAATTTCAAACCTAAATAACTCAAAAACCGTACATTTTAACGAAAAA